>VXAK01008665.1:0-37012 GCA_013399435.1 Arenaria interpres
AAGTACAGGCAGACAATCTCTCCCACAAAACACTTTACCCTGAAGACTAAAATTGTATTTGGCTTCAGTAATTGGCAGTTCTTAGGCTGAGACACTGAAGAGTAAGGTTTCTTGCCCTTGTGACTAAACATATATAGCAATCTGAGAACTGGCCAAGACAAGAAAATCCATAGGATAACTGCTATTACAGCAATTAACAGAGCAAAGAAATACAAGGGAGACTTGGCAGAACTTTAAAGGGCACTGGGTACAGCACCAATGAAGTTAACAGAACCAAGGCAATTTATAAAATGTAGATACAGTCTGCTGTAGATATATTGCCTAGGCTTTCTCCTCCTCCTAGCCCATGCTTCGACCATTCTGCAGCTGTTCTGGGGTCATGAAATGCAGTTGTCTATGCTTGGTATTTGCAAAAACTATTTTATGAATAAATATTTCATGAGTAAATGTTTTATTGGATTTTATGACAAAATTATTTTATTAATAAAATAACTAGTTTTTCACCAGCTGCTGGAGCACTTGGGTCCATAGCTGTAATATATAGCTGTCACTCATTTCATACTTTTGACAATAAAGTAGAATTCTACCTAACCAGATATGCGTGAAACATCCATCAGCAGCAACCACTCTCCAAAGGACACTATTAAAATCAGTGTTGATTCTGTCCTTTTAATTTCCTATATGATTCTGACTGCAATTTATATGAGTAGAAAATATATTTGCATTGCATGACAACCCTGTTACTTTCAAAAAGCCATGCACAGAAAAGCAAGCAGTTGCAATGGCATTCTCTTTAAGAGCATCCTGTAATCATCTTATTAGGTTGCTAACTAGAAAACATGAGATAGTTACATGTTAAGCAGACTTAAATTGGGATTTGAACTGTATATTTCAAATATGCCTATTTCACTATATTTTTTATAATATCAATGGCATAAAAAACCCCCATGCCTACTTCAGCCAGATAGCTGAATCATTTGTTGAATTCACTCGTGCAAGACACAGAAAGCTTATACATATTAAAGCTCTATAAATGCATTTACCTTGTCTTTGGAGCATAAATTTTCCAAAGTCTTTTCCATGTATATCACCTTGATAGGTAAAAACACCTCTTTCAAGCCCTGATGATACCTAGAATATGTTGAAACAGAAAAAAAGATTTCTGAAAAAAATAAATAAGAAAGTTTAGCCATTTGTTTTCCTGAATTAGAGTAGATTTCTGGAGACCAAATTTTCACTTTTATCCTTTGAAATATTAGTGAATTCTCTATGCTGATACAATATTCGTAATTTTATATTTGCAACAGTATTAAATAAAGTTTCAAAATAACACCTGGAATGACTTTAAAACATCTGATGTGTATTTCTGGGTTTTAAAGTTCTTCAACTGGCATGCACATAATTGAACTAGTATATGGATATAGAAGTCTGCTGAATCCTCAGATTTTAAATTATTTTTCAGAGAAAACATCATGAGGCACAAAAGAGAACTACAAAGAGTAAAACAGCTCTCTTTTTCTTCAAGATTAAATGTAATTTTATTGCAATGAACTACTTACCAAACCAAAAAAAGACAGTATTTCTAAAGGTAAAATTTCCACTCTAGTTTAAGAAAACGGGGCAAAAACATGGCAAGATACACTGATTCACTCCACCTTCCATTTAGTAAACTAAAAATTCTAATGGGAGCATAATAGACAGAAGTTTGTATACGTATTTTTAAAAAGAAAAATAATATGTTCTGCACTGACATCTAGAGTGCTGCATTCCATATTTGTAATATAAAAAGTCGGATAGAGTTATATAGGAAGTAACAAATTACTTCAAAGTTTAAACTTAGGAAGTTTATCCAAAGCGGTTTGATTACTTACATAACCATCGAGTGCCCAGTTGTCATTTTCAAACTTGCTTACAAAAATGTCACTAGGTCCTTTAATCTGAAAAACTTTCAAGAGCAAATGGGCTTCTTCTTTCTTGTAAACACCTATTAATACAAAGGAGGTAACACATGCCTTTAAAACAATTTTTCAACCAGTTTGTTCAAGTATCATTTCAATGCTAAGTGTATCACTTTAGAACTAAAACATTTTGTTGATAACATTTTTAGTAAAAGAATTTTCTATCCTGGAAAAAACAAAATTTAAAGTGTGGTAATAACAGGATCTTATTTTACTTATCTTTTTCCCACATCATATTTGATAATAGGATGCAAAGATGGTTTTGTACTTTTTAATTTTATACATAAATAGGAAGTAATATATGTCTTTTCATACAGTATTTCGATAATTCTGAACACAGATAGAATTCCTTGCCTGAAATTTCCTTGAACCGGAAAAAATTGGATTACATTACAACAGTATATCGCTATAGTAAATATCGATAGCGCAGTGAAAGAAAACTTGCTGCACTGAAATTCTCTCTGGACTCTTGACCTTAAAATGTACAGATAGCTGATAATGCTCTTTTCAAATATAACTGTGATCAGAGGCTAAATCAGAACTTCAGAGTCAGGTTTGCAGAAAGGAATGCTGATGTTGATTAAAAGGTATGCGTAAATTGCTAAGTTATTTAATTATCTATGCCTATTTTATGTTATGCCATTATCAAGTCCATATTGTTTTAAAGCAGATATTAATCATTATTGAAAAAGGAGCTTTTCAATGGTACAGTTCCTCAATTGCCTATAATACACTTCATCTACCACTTCAATATTACCTGCGAGTTCAACACACTGATACTATCCAACAGTTCAACATTAAAAAATACAACCTCAATATTTATTTGACATGTAAGGGGAAAAATATTTGAGTGACCGCATATAAATTGACTGAAACCTCTGCAGACCATTACATGAGGATATTCCCTCTTGCAAAATAAATAGAAAAAAGATCTTTAGTGAAAACCTAAAATTTTTGTTTCTTTTTGTGTTTGGTAAAAAATACAACAAAACTGAACAAATAAAAATATTAAAAGAACAGCTTTTTTTAACACCGAATTCTGAACCTACCTGATAGTTTGAGTTGTATGTTGGATGCCTCAATGAATGTGGCATTCACTTTGCTGCTTGTAGTATTGAACCAATCAACAGTCAGAGTAGCAGGCTGTCTTTTCCCTAAATATTCATAAAACCCTTTCCAGAGTGAATTTATAAAAAACACATCTGAGGGAACTAAATAGAAGTGGGGAAAAAAAAGAAAAAAGAAAAGAGTAAACTACAATGAAGCAGAAATCTTTCCAGCCATAGTTATACTCTTCATTTTTTCTGTTACAGCATCAATCCACTGTTCTAAAGAGGTATTACAGTAAAAATTTTACACCAGTAAAGACGATATATCTAATGACCTTTCCACACAGTTGCCTATAATATACTACACCTGTCCATTACAATATACGTTCTTAAATAACCTCACACTTCATAGCTTACGTGCTTCAGTGAATGTCCCCAAGGCTATAAAAAATAATGGACTCTTCCCCTAAAGCCCTTTAGCTTTAAGGTACGATTTAAAAAAGAAGAATAATATTCTGAAGTCAGCAATTCCTGGAAGGAGACACTATCTTAGGCCATCCCTTTTGTTTCATGAATCTATTAAAGCAGCACTATGTCTCATTTTCAACTGAATATCAACTGAATATTTAATTGAATTCACTGATTTCCAAATACAGTTTAGAGCAAGTTTTTTACCAGCCAGTTTTAGATTCCACGTTTTTTCTCTGTACAATATTACTGCACCTGGGAACAGTGAAGTTGCCAGAGCAGGGAACTTTTTTGGTTTAAAATAAGGGGTTTTCCTCAGAAACTGCAGTTCGAATAATCTGAAGTAAAAAACCTATAAAATGAAGCATGAATTACAGGAAGAAGTATATGTATTTGGGTCACTTATTTGATGCTATTGGTATTTTTCCTCTATACAGAAAATAAAGTTATTTACAGGTCACTAAATATTGCATTTTAAATATTTGGCTAAATCACCAACAGAGTAGAAAAAGTCTCACTTATTCAACAGTATCTGTAATATCAACATTAATTAAAAAGGGAACACAGAAAAAAAAAATCTTATGAGAAGAGCTGTTCATTTTATGTCAGATACATTTACAGGGTACTACATGTCTTGAACATTCATTTCTCCCCTACACATTGCTGTGTTTCTCCCATATACGTTGCTGTTACAAACGCTGGGGAAGAATTCCTTCAAACATGATGGCCAAGTTAAACAAACAGTTAAGTTGGCCAAAAAAGACCAACCCTCCTCCTGGCCAGGCAGCACCCACAGTTTCCTGGCAGCCTCTGACAAGTGAAAACAGACATTTTTCCTCTTAGTCCTAAGCTTTTTCTGGCATTACAATTTGAGAAGTAAAGCTTTAAGTATTGAAATAAAATTTAATAATGATAACTGAGGTTGGGGTTTTTTTGGCATTTTATCAAATTCTGAGCACTCGTAAAGGCAGCTGTCAATATTGAAGGAAATTTACCAGTGTAGGTATCTGTGTATCAATTTTGAATAAATTCCATGGATATTTCCTCCTCCACATAATCACTGATTGCAAAAATGAATCAGAAAGAAACCCAGCTCAATAATACCATATATTTTCAACAAAAAGTAACAAAAAGACAGGCAGTACATCTGAAAATCTGATGTCTGATTAGCTGTCGACTGTCTCTTAATTATATTATTACACTTCCCAGTATGCATTTCATAAAGAGGAAGAATAATAACTTCTTCATTGCCTTTTGCCTTCAAATTGTGCAACAGCCACAAGTGAATGTTCAAAAGCTCAATGAGGCATGATTTGAGAAGATCATTAGTATGTTATCTGTACTACCACTGGATTCCAAGTGAGTGGAGACCCACTCTCTGGCTTTGAGTACAACAGCTTAACTGCTCCCTTTCCAAAGCAAACCTCCGTGAAGGACTGGGATTTTACACAAGGTAACCTCAATGTAATACTAAAAATCTGAAACATTAGAATTCAATTATTATCTCACAGTCCTTAGAATTCATATATTTTCTGCAAATACATGAATTCTTTAAAGGGTCTTTCAGACTCTTTTTCCTATATATTTCTCATTGCTGTGCTACAATACTGACATACAGTATATTTGAAATCTGGTATTTGAAAAATATGTTAAAATTATTTGTATTTGTCTTTGCTTTTAATTAAAATTGTTTGTCTGAAGTTATCCTCATGAAGGTGATCAATTAGTATTACTGGTATCAACCTGACAAGTACTATGTAAGGCTTTTATAAAGGAACAGACATCATACTTCTTTTGTCAGATTCAACGTCTTCAGTATCTAGTTTCTCTAACCACTCTAACTGTCAATAATAGGTGTTAATCTTTGCAAAATGGTACCATTGACTCGGTATTTAGAGAATTGCACTTGCTGCAGATGGACAGAATCAGCAGGGGAAGAAAATAGCAAAATATATTTCTGTTTCCCCAGTTATGTTTTTGTAAAAGGTCAAAATGCAAGTGCTGCAGTCCCATGGATGCTGCTGAGAAACTGGAGTGGCTCTGACATAATTCTGCTGAGCCCTTGCAATGTCCCTGCTTTCCCACCCACTGTGGAAAAATGCAGAATGAGAAAAATGAACTGGGTATTATTACACTAATACTGCACCAACTGCAGATTCTGCTCAGAATGTGACAAACAGGGAAGTCCATGGCTACTCCTTAAAACAGCTTATGAACTATTTTTGCAAAGACTGTAAAAGCAGTGAGAACCATTGCAACGAGAGTATTGTATTTCTTAAACTTCACATGGGTATTGTGAGAATTCTTCAGTTGCAACTTATATTCAATTACAATTTACAGCACTGTAAAACTTATAGTTACTATTGCTTATGAAAACATAACTCCAGGGAAAAAAATAGCAATTTAATAAACAATAATAAACATAATTTGTATTCAGCTATCCAAATGTGGGAAATCAGAACATGAATCTATTCTGTTAAAAAAACTCCAGTTTAGCAATATTAGCCTCATCCTATTTAAAATACAGATAGCAGCAAATGGAATTCTACCACAAGTCAAGATAACAAGGTAAAACAAATGCATCGAAGTACAGTGTTCTACAATAAAGAGAATTCACAATTTAAAAAGACATAATAATAGTTCAGGCTTGATTTTCAAAAACCGCTTAAAACTTTTCCTTGTAAATTACTGTCATTTGTTACACAGTTTTTGTTCTCTTCTTACCATTAATGGTATTTTCAATCACAACATTTCATTTTTAAAAAAAAATGCCTTCCAAATAATACTTATTTATCAAAACTTGTTATAAGGAACAGAATGCGGTGTGAATTGATACTGTTACTCTGCATAGTGAATATATTCAGAGACTTGGTCTGTATTTTAATTTGGCATTGAAACTTCAAAATCTGTGTAGTAGCAGATTAACGTATACTTTAGGTGTTCGGTCAAGTGAATCCTCCAATAAATGAAGACTGTATATTAATTATAATGAAGGCATATTATATTCTGTTGTGAGTCTGTAGAAGTAATGCATCTGGGAAGAACTCATTTATGGCTTCACCCGACATTCTCACTAATAAACTCACCAGGAAGGTTAATTATTAGCAGAAATACCTTTTTATCCCATCTACTCTACAGAGTCCTTCTGTGAACTGCCATGAGTGTGAACCATTAATCTTATTTTCCCTGCAGCTTGCTAAAATTCAGAATACAGAGTTGCAAGCTCATTTGTTTGGTGAGAACTCTGCTCATTATTACGTAAGTCAGTTAAAAAAATAAATAAGCCTTTTATTTTCTGAAGATGATTGAACCTGAAAAGATCTACATCAAGGACTCTTCAGATGCATTTGTCTATTTTGTCACTGACAGGAGGAAAAGTTTAACTGCATCATGTTTATGAGAAGGCACAGAAAAGCAGCAGTAAAGTTTGCGTGCTGCTGGTGGTCAGCACAGTTTGGGAAACCCCATCTTAGAGTACCTTGAGAGTTTCCATCAAGTGAAGGCCATCAAAATGTCCAAAACTGGTTTGTGGTTTTGGGGTTGTGTGTGTGTGTGGTGTCTTACAATATTTGCAATGTAAAGGGCAGAACTTTGACTGAACCCAACCCCTGCAATTACAGTCTACACTCATTATAAGGCTCTCCATTATAGCAATCTCTCTGATATAAAACTACTTCAAATCTGGCTTTTGCGTATATACGCTTTTCTTTTTGTCTTGACAGGGTTTTTTGTGCAATTCACAAAATTGGTACAGTAGAAATTAAAAAAAAGTTTGGAAAAGAATTTCATAGAATAGGTTTTATGTGGCACTAGTTATAGTTATTAAGAAAGACCTCAACATTTATATTCCTTTGAAGAGTAATAAATACTTGAGTTAAATATTGGAAATAGTTTTATTATCCATAACAATCTAAGGTGTAAATAAATTTAATTTATTTAGATCTAAAACTCTTCTTGTATACAAACCTGGAGTTTTAGTTATTGTTTCATTAACTTCTCTCACTCCTTTACCTACAAGTAAAAAGACAAATTATCATTTTCATGAACATATTTATTGGTTGTTGTTTTTTTTTTTTAATAGAATGTTAAAACAATGCCTGATGGTTGCAATCATCACTTATCCAATAGAGTCATATTTAAAACAGAAATAACTGGTCTTGAACATTTTACATGATAAAACCTTACACAAAAACTATCAGGAAATAATTTAGGTTAACAGCATTTTTACTATGGAAAGTTGTCTGGCTAGCCAAGTATTTCGTACATTTAGGCCTAAAATTTTTATATCAGTCCCAGTGCTATAAAAGAGAGCCTTATGGAGGGAACAAATACTATATCTAATTATGAATAATAGTATATTAAATATAGCAAAAATTATGTTAATAAGGATTGACACATTTATGACACAAACCAGCAAAAGCAAGATAGCTGGATAAAGGTGACAGGATCAGATATCATGGGAAAGGATCACAACTGGTGTAATTTTCTACATTTCTGGTACACTCAGCAGAGTTATGTCCATTGACCCTAGATCAAGTTCTAGCCTCATATCATTAGCCACTTAAAAAAGGCTGATATCCTGTAGGAAGGTTTGGTCTTGCACACTTTTGTTTTTTTCTTTAGGAGTAAAAATTCACTGATTAGACTCATCAAGTACTAAGAAAGCACAGAAAGCATAAGGAATTACACACAAAGACTTTAAGCCAATTAAAAAAAAAAAATAAATCCTTGCTTATGGAAATCTTTCCTGTATTATGTCTTTAATTAAAAAAAAAAAAAAAGCAAAAAACATACAAGATCGAGTATCTTAAATTATTACTTATTAGTACCCATGAGAAATCATCCTTTAGGGAACTAGAATAAAAAGATAAATTTTTATGTATCTTGACATCGTTGAAACAAAGAAGTCTACCCATACATTAATGAAAAATCAAATATTGTTCAAACATCAGATCTATTTAGCATTCTTTAACAAGTTCAAATTAAAAATAATGCTGCAAACACCTTTCCCATGGCATCTGACTATTTTTCCTTTATTCACATTCTAAGTATAGATTTGTTTTATTTTTGCTGAATTGGGAACTTCCAGCCATTATTATTCATATATAAAGACAAATACAAATAAAGGCCTCTTAATGATGTACTTAGAGCTACTCTAGTGAAAATATATGAAATTTACATGGATGTAAATAAAAGTGGAATCTGGTGCGAAGATTTAATTTTTTTTATTACTTTATTGTTCATTTTTATTTTAAAAGATTTTCTTAGACAAAAAGCATATCTGAATGAATCTAAACGCCAAGCTATGAAATACCTTTTTTTGTTCCTAATAGAAAATCATACAGTAAATAAATTGAATAAATTGAATACACTTTAAAACTGTGACATAAAGATAAATACAGTTAAAAGTAATACTTTATATTGTTTAGGTCTTGTTTGCTGTTGCTAGGGCTAAATTTATATATTTGTGCCAGTGCATTTGCACACACATATCCATGTTTTCCTCCGTGAGTTCTAGCTGCTGTGTTCACTTTGATTTTTTTTAATGTTTCTTTCATAACATAATAACTCTTGTGTCATACGTGTTTTTAAATAGTAAGTGGAAAAATTAATCTGAATGTATAAAACAAAAATGTCAGTGAAAATAAAATCCAACCAAGTAGGGCCCAACATATCACTTGAGTAATGACTTACTTTTACAAATAGGTGATTTTCCTGTCCATTTCATATCTGGTTTACATGTCCGATGCTCTGATCCACCAGCAAGAAAAAATCCCGGCTGACAGGTATACACCAAAGTATACCCTAAAGTAGGAAGATCTATTGCTTTCACATCTACGTGTGCCGGTGTCTCTGGCTGCCTGCAAGCATGAGCTGCAAAGGGTTTTTTAGAGTTAGAAAAAGTGTTGGTAAACAGTTTCCCTAGGACTAGAGTATATAATTTGAAATAAATGAATGCCAATTTATTCCTTTCCATGATATAAACTTTGTACACCCTTTTAGAAATGTCAAGTAGCTATTACTTGTAAAAATAACACTCTGAGTATATAATTATATTGTTGTGGGAAGATGGAAACAATACTGTTACATATTTTTTAAAAATACACCAAAATTAAAACATGGTAGCAAAAAGAGTTAAAACGAAGGGAAGCACAGGCCATTGTACGTGGTGCAATGATTGGTTCTGTGAATTATTGTACTGTCAGAGCTTCAAGCATCGCCTCAACTCAGTGCTTTAAAGAGCCTTGAAAATTACAGAGTGCTTATTGTGCTAAATAAATTCATTATAAATTTCAATTGAAATAAAGGTTCCATAGGAAGGCTTTGTCATAGTACATTGATTATAACAGATATGGTTGCTCAGTATGCTTCTTTCCCTGTGCTCCATGGTGTTCATTTATAACAACCCAAAGATAATTTGAAATTGGATAAGAATCTAAGGTCATTCTAGTGAATTACTTTTACCTTAGATCAGTGTATTTTAATACAATAGTTATTTGATGCCCTCCACCCCATACAGAGATATAAATATACTAATCATCTGCATATCCATGCATCGCCCCAAAACAATGAATGTTGCTGAGTTCTAGTTTATGATTCACAAAATAATTGCCAACAAAATAGCCCCATGAATACTTTTTGTTCTCTATTAATTCAACACACACACAAAAGCTAGATTAATTTAGAGCAGCTAGTGCAGTGGGTTAATGAGTTCAGACTTTTTTGAGTAAAACTGAGTTCACATGAACTTAATGAAAAAAAAAATAATCTGAAAAACTTTACTTCGAAATAATATCGCAAATACATCTCTGGTCTTAGAATAGGAAATAAAAAACATTTTAAAATGCTGTTTTAAATAAATTTTACTTTTTTGTAGCATATAATTTACTATGAATTACCATATGCATCACTTTGTAACTCTTTTAAAATTGCACAATATTCTAACTCATTAGATAAGGAACCAGACTTACGAATGCATTCAGACTGTATGCCACTCCAAGTTAAGTTAGCAAGACAAGAACGGGTGGTAGATCCCTGAATATGATAACCTTTTCTGCATCTGAAAAAGACTGTACTCCCAACCTAAAGATCAAACCAGAATGTTAGATAAAAGCAGTATCCATCACGTGTAGTCATATATCAAGACAGTAATAAGTTACTTGAGAGATTTTTTCAAAAATAAAAATGTCCTATTTTTACAGTTTCTAGAGTTAAACCTTTTTTTTAATGAGATGAAAAGTTTGAGCAATTGATCTTTTGTAACCTTATTTGAAAGCAATAAGTGGAAAAATATTGAAAAGGCTGTGCACAGGGAAAAGACACTCATATATTTCAGCTTATTAGTTTGTCAGTGCGACAGAAGCGAACTAAATGTCTGAGATGTCTCTCTTTCCTGTACATCACTGCATATATTTCAATAGAACTTGACCGTAAGGTCTGTTTCAAAGGTTTCTCATTGTGTGACTTGACTAAGAATGTTTATTAGAGCGAAAATAAAAAATCATGAAGAACTCTTCCTACAGTCTACAAATCTATCTATTTGTACTACAAACCAGAAATAAATTACTAGACAAAACTCCAGACCACAGTTCCTTACACTGCATTTTTTACTATAAACTACCTAAGTTTTACTTAAGATTTTCAACTAGCAGAGTGATGTTATGGAAAGCGTTCCTTTGGTCAACTGTGATACGATCTTTCTCATAAGAAAAGGTAAAGTAACTGAGAAAAATCTTCAGACTTCTGCTGAGAGAAAAAAAGCATGAAAACTGGATACAAAATAGAAAGTGATGAAGAATTTTCAAAACATATGAAACAGAGATTGTGTTGAAAGTTCTAGGAAAATGGACTTGATAATATTGACAAAAGTAACCAGAATACAAGTCCAGGTCAAGATATTTAAGGATGTGGGGCTGACCAGTAATGCATTGCTTTCATTTCGGATAAAACATCTTGGCAATAAATATGATCAGATGAAATGAAAAAAAACCCACAAAAATTAATACTATATGAAATTGTACAACTTATTAATAAGGAACGTATGACATGGACAAATGCAAGCAAGTTGTAAATGAGCATTGATCAATGCATATTAATAAAATACCTTGCAGGTATATAAATGCAGATAGCTCTACACTGCAGATTTCATAGGATGACTTGAATGGACATTATAAACGGGCAGTTATCTTCAGGAGTGCCTGCCTGTTAACTATATACTCAGTTACAGAAAAACAGATTATCATGATAGATGTTCAGCAAATGCAACACCAGTTCTTCCTGAAGTGCTTGGAAAATTCACTGGTACTTTTAAAGGTCGAATTACTGATATGGCTTTGTAGACTTATGTATTTGTAACTATTTTTAAACTTATCCATCAATCTATCTTGCCAAGGACACACAGTACGTCTGTAGCACAGACCAGAACAGGGTGTAGCTGGTCTTGAGTCCAAGTCATCTTGTTTCTTGTGAAAGTGCCAATCTTGGTATCAGTAAGTAATAATGAGCTGCAAATATTTCCTCACTGATCCAAAAGATCAAGCAAAAAAATAATGTCTAGGTTCAAGGTAGTTACAGAGTTATATTTCTTTCTCATGTTACAGGTAAAACTAAAAATAAAAGCAGTGGACTCTTTGTATAATACTTGGATGGAAACCATCAGTCATATGTAACAAGCACAGCATAGTGAAGCATAAAAGGCACAAAAGGAATGGGGCAAGATTGGATGCTGGTAGATAGTGGAAAACCCTTCAAAGATCTGCTGCCTGCCATCATTCCTTTCTGAAATGCAGAAAGACTGGTAAAAGCTGGTTTGTAGAAGATTGGCTAAGTCATACAAACAGAAGCTTCCCACATGTCTGATAAAGCAAATGCCAGCCAGCTCCAAGAAAAACCCACCGCTGGCCAAGGGCAAGGCAACCAGCAGCAGCGGTAATGCCTCCCTGACAACATAGCTAAGAAGGGGGAAAAGCTGCTGTGCAACAGCAACTGCAGCAGTCAAAAGGAGGATTGAGAATCTGTGAGAGAAAGAACTCTGCAGACACCGAGGTCAGTGAAGAAGGAGCGGGAGGAGATTAAATTAGGTGCAAAGATTATAGAGTTTTTGAAGTGATGATGGGGACAGGCATGGTGTCAAGATGAGACAACAGACAGAAAAGCGACTGCACCTATTACTAGAAGAATCACCTTAGAGGTGAGGCCACAAGATGTGGCTTGGGGAGAAGCGCCTTGGCATCTGTGAGCCAGGCAGGAGAAGAAGGTGAAGAGAAGAGCTGACAGCCACAACAGTGACAGACAGCACAACTGCAGGAGAGGGAGGGAAACAATTGCCAGAGGAACTTGCAGGAAGGACTTTCTGAAAAACAGTTCTACTAACTTGAGGGTAATACCATGTGGCACACTGCTCTAGGTTCAGAAATAAGCAGGAAACCCAAACAGCATATCTTAGATTCTGATCTCAAATACTTATATGTGAAGAATCTATTCACATGAGGTTAATCAATCTGTATAATGACTGCTGATTGGTCATTGCTGCATCTACTTTTATTTCCCCAATCACTTTTCTGACTGTCGCTTGCTAAACTAATAACCTGTGAGGAATTTGGAAATTATAGAAAGGACATTCATCACAGAGAACCTGGATCCAACACATAGAACAATTTTGTCTTCTCTGACTGAATAAAATGTAACATGAATTGCTAATATAGCTAAGCTACCGGCTGACTTTTTTTGTCAAGGACTACATGGCCTTTGGATCAGATAGGTTTTTGGTTGTTAGGTATTTACTGACTATTCATCAATGTATGAAAGAATTATGATCATAAAGCAAAGTAATTATATCATGTCATATCGTATTAGG
Organism: Arenaria interpres; assembly: GCA_013399435.1. Classification (NCBI taxonomy): domain Eukaryota; kingdom Metazoa; phylum Chordata; class Aves; order Charadriiformes; family Scolopacidae; genus Arenaria; species Arenaria interpres. The sequence continues at coordinate 13,332 of VXAK01008665.1, forward strand.
TAATCAATTTATAAATAGTCCTGCCTACTGAAGTCTACTAAAGGACTGAACACATGATATATTGCAAGGTTAGAAGTTCTTTCCTTAAACTATATGTTCAAAAAAAAAAAAAAAAAGAATGGAATGAAGCATGAGTTTATGTTAAAAAGGAGTGGAAATTTCCTAACGTTTACATCAGACATTTAAGCCTGAAGATAATTAAATATATCTGCAATTATTAAATGCATCTTCATTTTTTAAAGCTAATAAATAAAAGAAAGAATTACCTCATAACCTCTGGAACTGTTTTGTATTCCAAAATGTGGAGTGCCAGGGTCTGTACATGTATTGTGAGCTGGATCTAATGTAAAATGTGAAACACAACAGATATTATTATGGTATGGAAAGAATACTCTAAAGCTTTTTGCAAAGATTAAGTCATTTCATCAATGTCAGTGACAACAAAAATTGAATTTTTAATGGAATGTGTATATTTCTACATATTACATTTGTATTCCAATTACATTTCCATGCTAGATCACAGTGCTTTGTTTCAGTACATTGCCATTATTTCAGGAGATTTTTTGAGGGTATTTTTGGCAGTGCAGACTTTAGAGTTAGGATTGAATTAATTTTTGCTAAGCTTATCCTTTTGAATCTTTTTGAATACAAAGTATATTTACAATGCAGATGGAACATACAGGGAAATATTTTTTTCTTCTTTCCCAATGAACAGCTTAATGATTAGGTTAGATTTCTAAAAAATAACCCAGAACCCCAAGAAACCCCAACCCCAAACCACCTGGTTTTTATAGCAACTAAAATACTTGATAGAATTTTTTCTCTGTGGGCAAGAAAAAAAAACAAAAACAAATGGACTACTACCTCAGTTGTTGCTGGAGAATGAAAAGACAGTCCCCTCACAAAAAAAAAAAGGTATGCCAACAGAGTATAACTAAATATTTGATGATCAGTTTCATTAGTGTCATTTAAAGCACCCTGAAACTATTTTTGATTCAACAATGCCCACTTCACGTTCTGATGGTTTGTTTGCTTTGGGGTTGCTCCACTCCAAAGTCACATCCACCAGGTAGACAAGACAGGGCGTGATCCAATGGATCTGTCTGTACTACAAGATTCCCTCTTGGCAGCCAAGTCTGCTTTTGTGCTGACACTGCATTACAAAGAATAAAACTTGGGACTACATTTAATCTGTAACCATTTTTAGTTTTCTGTAGAGGAAAAATTTAACTTACCACATACAATACTGTGATACGTCATTTCACTCTCAGTCAACTTAACAATTCAAATGGACTAATGTCTACCACAGGTTTCAAAAGTTAGGTGGATGATGACCTAATATGTCAGAATAAAACCCAAACATGCTCCTGACCTTGAGCTGTTTAAACAGCTCAAGAACTTTTTACAAATTATCATCAGCTGGAATGCCATTACTAATAATAAAAACATGAAGCTGCACTGATTTTTTTAAGATATGTCTCATCTGAAGAAACAGTGGGGAAAAAAGGAAAACTTCTCAAGGTATTTTAAGGAAATTATAAATATCCAGAAATAGAAAAGCCTGCCGTAATTTGCTATCTTATGGTACTTCTAGGCATATTTCTAGATATTGTTCACTGATCTTAATTTTCAAATTGCTTAACAATGGTATCTGTAAATATTTTACATGGCCTAATATTTTCCTTTTACGATAACAAAAACCCTATGATTTAAAACAAAAGCTTATGAGTTTGATGCAGTATTTTCCATGTATTATATTATGCTATATAAAATATAAATAGAAATGTCATTACGACATTTTCAAATTTGATTCTTCACAATAGATCTGAGTTTTAGCTTTTGTAAACCTTCTTGCCTGTGTTACAAAACACAGATGTAAGATGGATTGCTCAGTTCATAAAAACTAAGAACAGCAGAAGTTTTGAATTCCTATAAAAAATTGTATTGACTGTTAATGTCTTAATTTACAAATACAGGCTGTTTTCAACAATCATGCTTGCCACATTTTCCTAGAGTCCCCCAACTCTTCCACATAGCCAATATCAGTCACAGCAAAATGTATAAATGGGCTAGAGTCTACATCTGAATGTATTTGTTTGGAAATATCAAAGAGGATTTTTCTATTATAGCACCAAAATCGTATTCTCTGGCAAGGCACTGCAAGTTGGATCAAATGCTGATGTCAGTGGGAGTTACAGGTGTCCAGTATTTCCTCTCAGTTTGTCTGATTATGCAACAGGCAAAAAGCCTATCAGTTGCATATCAGTCAATGAGAAACTGATAATACTTGGCAGCTTATTGGAATTTCAAAAGATCAGACCCAGCACGCTTCATCTTTTTGAACTGTACAAGCCACTTTCACAAAGTCCGAAAAGCTTTTTGATTTAGGATTGATCGTGACAAATGCCTTTAACTCTCCGGTGATAGAATCTGGTCTTTAATCTGCCAAAGTTTTCTGTGTATCTAAAAGATTCTAAAAATAGATGGAACAAATTTATGCACTTACACTTATTGACATTCTGCATTTCCAGCAGATGAGCAATCATGTAAATTTACAAATGACTTCATATGTGATTGTGTTTATCCTAAATTTTTTATACTCAAAATATAACCCTATTCATCTAGTTCTTTTTATATTACACAGACGTTTTCTATATTTGGAAAGCTAATTGCTAGTTTTCACAGAATCATTGAATGGTTAGAGTTGGACGGGACCTTAAAGACCATCTAGTTCCAACCCCTCTGCCATGGGCAGGGACACCTCCCACCAGACCAGGTTGCTCAAAGCCCCATCCAGCCTGGCCTCAAACACTTCCAGCGATGGGGCATCTACAACTTCTCTGGGCAACCTGTTCCAGTGTCTCTTCCTAATACCTAATCTAAATCTCCCCTATTTCAGTTTCAAACTGTTACCCCTCATCCTACCACTACACTCCCTGACAAAGAGCCTTCCCCATTTTTCCTGTAGGCCCCCTTTAAGTACTGGAAGGCTGCTGTAAGTTCTCCCTGAAGCCTTCTTTTCTCCAGGCTGAACAGCCCCAACTCTCTCAGCCTATCTTCAGAGGAGAGATGCTGCAGCCCTCTGATCATCTTCGTGGCCCTTCTCTGGACTTGCTCCAAGAGTCCCATGTCCTTCTTATGTTGGGGGCCCCAGAGCTGGACACAGTACTCCCCGTGAGGTCTCACCAGAGCAGAGTAGAGGGGCAGAATCACCTCCCTCAACCTGCTGGCCACTATTTATGGTAGTGTAAGAGTTTATCAAGAATATTCTCAGTAGAAACAGCATAAATAGTGGTAGTTATTACCAATGCATGTTGGCTGAATTCCACTCCAAGTACCATCTGCTTGACAGAATCTTCTTGAAGAGCCTATCAGAATAAAAGGGGGTCTGCACTGAAAGCTAACTTCAGATCTGTAGGTGAAACTTTTTCCATTGAGGCGTCCTTCTGCTGGGGTACCAGGATCACCACAAAACACAGCTAATACATAAAAAAGGAGAGGAAAAAAACAGTTACTAAAAACTGCACATGCTTCAGTGAAGTATTCTATGGTTTTTTTATGTGCAAGTCAGGTGTACTGAATCTGAGTGCAAAAGTTACATTCATTTATCTGTGTAGGATTGTAGCTCAGATAAATTCCTGACAGCAATTTAAAATTAATTGTCACCGTTATAGTCACTATACACATAAAACTTAACCTGGAAAAATCGACCTTTTAATTGAGACACTTAAATGCTGATTAGATTTGGATGACAAAGTAATCACAAAGTAGACAACGTTATATTGTAATGCTTCAAAATGTATCCAGTTTTCACATCAGTCACCCTCAGATGAGTAGGCTGGAAATTTTTGCTCTAATTAAGTAAAAGGAGAAATGTTTGCCATAGTCCTGACAAGACTTCAAGCACCTAGGGAAGCTCACAGATTTAGAAGAAGCTTAATAAAAAATACAAACAAGATATGAGGGTATGTACTTGTCTCCAGGAAAGTAAAAAGAATTTAGAAAGGAGAACAAGACTATGAGCTTAAGGGTTAGGATCTTTCTTTTCACATGCTAATGGAAATGGAAATACGGAAGAAAGAAGGAAAAGTGTAAGTGAAAATTTTAATCATGCTTGCTACAATTCAAATTCAGAACATTCAAAAATATTTTTAGTAAGGCAAATGGTGATGGGTCCAATTAGGTAATAAGAGATGGAGGTGACTTTTTGGGAAAGGAAGAAGAACATGACCTTAAATGGGCACAACCACTCAATTTCATAATGAGGTACGCTTTTTGGAAGAAGAAGGGAGAAAACTGCAGTAGTCTATATACTACCTGATCTAGTTGAGTCCTTTTTAAACCGAGAGAAACTGACAGTAGCTGGAGACAACTGATTGAAGACCAAGACAACTGGTTGTAGTTTCAGTGAAGCCCAACACAACTGTCCCCTGAAAACTTACGCAAACATTGTGGGATGTCTCCCCGCCAAATTCCTCGACCCTCACAGGAGAGAATAGCTGTGTTAGATAGCTGATAGCCTTCTGCACAGCTGTAACTCACACTGGCACCCCAGCGATAATCAGATCCTTCCACTTTCCCATAGAGTACTGGTGGAGGGGGACCACAGGTAATAGCTGTGTCACAAAAAGAAGAGTTAATAATTTCAAGACTTTGTAGGGTTTAGGAGAAGGCAACATAATATTTACTCATACTTTTGAAAGCCTCATCCCCATTATGTCCTTTATGCTAGCACTTGTAACTAGCTATCTGTGAAGCATCTTTTTGGCTATTTTTGATGACTACAGTACTGCAACAAGGGAAACTTTTATAAAAAGTTTGATTGGGATCCCTTTACAGAATTTTGACCATCTAATCCAAGATAAAAGGGCCCAAAAAAGAAAATGGGTACTTCATTTCTAGCATCGCAAGCTGAGCATTCTGATAATCTTCATTGCAGAGTGATTTGTTTCTACTGTAGTCATTAATGGTGCTATTTAGACTGATATTATACCACGGGATATGTACAAAATAAATAAAAATTTTACACAAATTCTTACCTAAATGTTTTATTTGCATGTTAATTGTTCCAGAGAATGTTTTCACAATTTTTTATAGATAATGACACTAATAAGTGAATTTCACATATAGTATCAAAACAGTATTTGTAAACTATGTAAGTTCAGAAGCACACCTTTGCAAATTGGTTTACTCTGGTTCCAAGTGCTGTCTTTTATACAACGCATGGTAGATGAACTGGCAGGCTCCATCAAGTATCCTGGATTGCACTGATAGCTGACTGTCTTATTAAAAGTAAAATCATTTCCAAACTGAATGCCATTTGCTAATGCACCTGGATCGCCACAGCTGATCACTAGTGAGGAAAAGAAGAAAAGGGATTCTTTTTTCAATAAACATGTAATGAAACATTGAACTATGTACAGCTACTAATCTTTGTTTTAGTGTCCAAAGAAGAAAAAGATTGTTCAATGTATTTCACACAAAATAAAAAAATGCAATCTTTAATTTTTAGCTAAAAAGTCGTATTTTTGAGGCATTGCAATAGCGTGGGCCAAGCATTATGTTCCTTACATACACTAACTTAAGCTGGTATGCTCTACTGCTACTGTAGATTGTTATGTTGGTGGTAGTTTTACCAGGACTTTTCCTTCCTTCATACTGACATGTTTGTCACATTATGCCTAATGTTGTCGGTGTAATGCAATTATTTTTTTTTTCCCTATCAGTGTACTGATGTACTGTGGGTCTGGCCTGGTTATTGAGGCCACTGGCCCTGCTGGGTCTGTAGCATCCCTCTCCCCCTGCTCACTTTCCCTGAGGAAGTAGCCAAATCTCACTGCTCCTTGATTCTTAGCAGAATGGTTATCAGTCAGACTCATTTGGCTCGCATTAAAAACTGTAATGTATCCAATTAAGTAAAATCTGATTTAGAACTACCAGAACATCATCCTCTGTACATAAGCCACACAATAAATAAAAAAAAAGAAAAGGTAAAGGAAACTTTAGAGGAACATCTGTTCCTAGCAATAATATTATATTTTCAATGTTGACATTCATGAGGTAAACAAATACAGAAAAGTTACCTATGTATCCATCTTAAAAAGATATTTCTGGAAATATCTAGAATGTATTAAAGGGGCATGCACCTTTAAATACATAAAATATTCATGTGTTACAATACAGATGAATTAGGAAAAACTGTGTTATTTTATCTAAAAAAATAATCATTTTCGGTGGGAAGGTTTAATGACTTACTACTTTAAAGGTTTAGAGGAAGAAACTTTATTTCTGACCTGTGCAGTCTGGAGCAGTGCCAGTCCATGTCCCATTAGCAGTACAATGTCTAGTAGTTAGCCCTGAAGTTTTGTAACCTTCCCAGCAGGCATAAATGACTGAACTGGAGAATAATATTCCATCAGTGTACACTATCATACCATTGGCTGGGGTGCCAGGATTCCCACAAGACACAGCTGTGAAGAAAAGGTTAAGAAAAATCGTATCGTATATCAATATTTCCATGATAGGTGACTAACTGAAAAAAAAAATAAGTCAATAGCCCATCTTTTAAAAAAGCTATAGCAAGTTTTACTAAGAAAATGTTTAATAAGTATATTCTTGAGTTAATTACTTATTTCTCTTTGTTAATATGATCACTTTACTTGCATTTCTTTTGTTTTGTTTTTTTTTTTTTTTTCAATTGCTGTGTCAGGTAGTTTGCGCTGCTTGTTCCACTCCTCCCAATACGGCCACTGGAGAGAAGAAAGCTCATTCAGATTTTCTGACAGACCTGTGCTTCTGTTTTGCCTTTTGGCACATTTTTCTATTCTCTTTCTGTTTTCCAGTATCTCCTCTTTCAATTGTAAACATGCATAAATAGCAAGTTTCTGTCCAGTTCCATTTTGAATGAAGAAAAGAACAGGCATTCTGTATTGGCCTCCATATATTTTTGGCATCTGTAGCTACACATAAAGGCATTGATTGTGTTTCAGCTTCATACATGTGAGATTTGACAGTAGTTTACTCCAATTACATGTTGGTTTTTTGGGAAGGTTTAGTTGTCTGTAAAATAACTTTTACACTAGTAATAAATACTTTACTTATTTATTTTACTTATTACGTTTCTCACATTTACTTAATTCAATTCATTGCATCTTCCTATTGATGTGAGTCACAGAATCAAAGAATCACAGAACGGTTGAGACTGAAAGGGACCTCTGGAGGTAATCTGGTCAAGCAGGGCCACCAAAGAGCCTGCTGCCCAGGGCCATATCCAGATGGTTTTTGACTCTCTCCACAGATGGAGACTCCACCACCTCTCTGGGCCACCTGTGCCAGCGCTCAGCCAGCCTCACTGTAAAAAAAATGTTTTCTGATGTTCAGACAGACCTCCTGTGTTTCACTTTGCACCCATTGCCTCTTGTACTCTCACTCGGCATCACTGAAAAGAGCCAAGCTCCATGTTCTGTGCATTCTGCCTTCAGATATTTATGTGTTGATAAGATGCCCTCTGAGCCTTCTCTTCCCATGGCTGGACAGCCCCAGTTCTTTCAGCCTTTCCTCAGAGGAGGGATGTTTTAGTCCCTTCATCGTGTTTATCATCCTTTGCTGGACTCTATCCAGTATTCCAGTGAAAAGGTATTCTCCACCTAATCTCATTCTTATTTATACTAAACAGGAAACAATTGAAGGAGAACAGAAAAATAAACCAAAAGGGCTTTTTTCTTTGTGGGGAGTTTTTTCTGAAAACAGAAGGTTGAAGTAAAAAGATAAAGAAAAAACAGTGGTATTTCAAACAACACTAATTGCCACTGAGTGCTGCTGTCCTACAACACTTAATGTCTTCATGCAAGGGAAGAAGAAAGGACATTGCAAAACATTAATTTTCTGCTGAAAATACAGATCCTGTGTCCACTGCCATTTTCATACATTTTGGTGATATTCACTGACAGAAATTAAACTGTGCTGAAGAATACTGCAAAAGAACAATTGTTAGATGAGCATATAGTGATAAAATGCCCAGGTGAAAAAATATAACAAATTTATTAAAAATATTTTGTCCTATCTTCCATTTTATCATTTAGTATACCAGAAAACAGATAGTACAGAATCCATCAACTCCAATGAACTAGATAAAATAACTTTTCAAAATTCCTGGAAAATAAGTAATTTTAAAATTAAATCTAAAGTCTTCCATTACTGCTTTACAATTCTGACAGTGCATAAAAAGTGTAAAAATTCATTAAGTTCTTATATTCGTATTCTAAAATGTGATTTCCAGAAATATTCTCTGTTGCACTTCTTCTGAAAGAACTAGCATAAAAACAATACATCTCACAAAAAATTAATGTAAATTATGTGGAGAAATATACATTAATTTATACTTAGTTAAGAATATCGTGTTACTGTGTCATTTGTTCAGTCCTTGATGAATAGACATTAAGTAGAAAGACGAAAATATTACATTATTAGTATATAGATGACAGATTTATTTATCACTCCATTTTCATATTTTCAATCAGAAGCATTTGTATAATTTTACATCTAACTTAGGTATTTATTCTCTATTTTCAGGCCTAATATTTGTTTAACTAGATTTATTTTCTTACAATCTTCTTATAAATATATATTCCAAAAATTTATCAGTTTACATTCAGGGTTTCAAGCAAAACATGAACTGCTTGCAAATCTTTTTTATATCAAAGTTCTACAGAGCAATATGAAAGCATATTTCTGTCATGGAATTTCTTCTTAATTAAAGAATAAAATGTCATTCAATGGTGTCATGAATGCCGATGGTATCAATACCTACCTTCACACACAGGCTGTATACCTGACCAGGAACCATTAAGCAGGCATGTTCGTTCTGCAGATCCTCTCAACTGATAACCCATTTCACATGAGAAACGTAGTAGACTTTTTATTTTGAACTCATCCCCTAGTCTAGACCCATGAGCTGGTACTCCTGGATCATCGCAATAGCCAGGATTATTTCCTGTAACACACAACAGAGCAGAATTAATGGCAGAGACATTATGTGCAAGTGTAGTGGCAGTGAAGATGCTCTCTTGGGAATAGTGCTACTAACTGCATTGTTTCTGCTACAATTAATCACTTTTCTTTCAGTAAAAGGGCATGAAACTGAAGCCAAAGATGAAAATAACATGTCTTTTTCAGCCTACTTCTTATCTCAGACCTATATAGACTTAAACATAGAATTTGACATAAATAAAAGATAGAAGATTATTTTGAATGCAGAAAGCAGCCTGTCATTTTAACAAATTTGTTGTCCTTTTGACATAAATAAAGGTTTCTACACATTGCATGTTATTGTTCAACTTCTCTGCTAGCAACAACTTGTAATAACAAAAATTAGATAACAGCAAGATTGAAAGGAACCATATTCAAGTTTCTTAAGACATATATTTGAAATACATATATCCACTGAAAAGACTAAATGGTTCCTGGCCCTCTGTGGCTGTCAAGAATGGAAACAACACCTCTATCTTCCCTACACTTAAAATTCCTATGCAAGTATTGGTTAGAATGTTAGAAGAGAAAGAAGGCGCTGCAAAACAGAATTTTCAAACATGTCCTCATAGGTCCGATGAGCCAGTCAACTGCCTTATCAGATAAAATGGCTGTTACAGGAAATGCTATCCAAGATGGTAAAGGAGGTATGGTCTCAGTATCAAAAATTTATTATAAATTTTGACATAAAATTGTATCTCTTCTAAATCCCTCTGCATCTAAATTGTGGTTCATAATAACGTTGTCCTTTGTTCTCCATTTTTAAGTTATACATCTAGACTAAAGTTCTATTAAAACTATCGTTTAGGTTTTTTTCAAAATATGCATAAATAATTCCATAGGTTGAAGTCTGAATCTTCTGACATAGGTTTTTCATCATAGGTACACCTCTCGGATGAATGATAAAATCCTGAACAAAGAAATAGCAATAGCAAAACATTGAAAATACTTGAACTTCTATTTTAGAAATGAATACTTTCTAAAGTCAGAAAGTATGATTACACGTGTGGCGTGAGATTTTCAGTAGAGCAAGTTTGAGACACACACTTGTGGCCTTTGTTTGTGTCTGCTTTGTTTAGTCCTAGCTTCTTCTAGAATATATTCTCCTTGCCACCCCTGCCCTACAGCATTTGGACTTGGATTTCCGTGTCTAAGTGCATGCTTGTAAACAGTGTGAGTGTCTCAAAGCCAGCCAGTATATTTTGTCCACATCTATACTTTTAAACTCACTCTCCAAAACAGGATGGCCATATCCAAAGTGGCTGTTGAGAAGGATGCCCAGCACATACTAACTTGCAAAGTATTTGTGCCTTGTTTGTTTTTCAAAAAAAACTATGTAATGTTTTATGGCTTTTCCTAAATTTACATAGTTAGTCTAGCGGAGATTAAACTGTTTCTGTACTTCCTGACAGCACCAAGAGGCTCATGGTGTTTTCACATTGTGGCATTAATAAAGAATATTTCTGTAAGTGAAAAGCGGAACATAACGTACGAAGTTTACCATGTTGTACCTTTGCTGTGGTTTTTTAATCAACATTTCCCTATGTGACAACCTTTCTTTACACAAAACAATGTTCATAAAAACAAAATTTAATACATGCATTCTTTTTAAGCAGAACACTACCAGGTTTTAAATAGTGCTTTGTGGCTTCCATATTCTGCAGTACATGACTACAGCATCTAGCTAAGGAGTAAACTTACGAAGTGATGACAAAGAGAATAAGAGAACGTATGAGAATATTTTAATAAATGGCTGTAATTCAGCTGAGTGGCTATTGGTGAAATTAAAATATACTTGGAAAAAAACCCAAACGAATATCTGACTGTAGTTAAAAATTGCTTGAGAATAGCCTTATACGTGCGACACAAGGTGATATTCAGATGATGGTTGGTACAAGTACCTGAACAGTGAGGGAGAGTCCCACTCCAGTGGCTATCTTCTTGGCACTCCCTAGTAGAATTTCCTATGAGCCTTCGACCCGCTGTACAAGAATAGTGAACTATGGAGCCATATGTAAATTTTTCTCCTGAAAGGACTGCATTGGCAGGTACCCCAGGATGTCCACAAGAAATGACTAACAGAAGAAAGAGCACAATATTATAAGATGTTTTCATGACACAGAAAAAACTTATTATAAACTTTACATATAAGGCTGGTTCCGCAGAACATAAATTCCTTCATATCTTCAGTTTTTCTGTTGATAGAGATGATTTACTGGTCATTTGTTAAGATTAAACATAAAAATACATGTAAGACCAACCTATCCAGTTAAGCCTTTCCCTGAAAAATATACTAAACTCTTTTTCCTCATTCATTTCCATTCACTGTCCTTCCCTACACATTACTTCTGTTAAGTCTGGGAAAGAAGAAACCAAAGAAGGATAATGTTGCAATGTCCTTATATATTACAGATATGATAATGGTAAGTAGCTTTCTCATATCTATACAAAATAACTAGACACAGTTTAGACAGTACAGACAAATAAAAAAGCATCTGTTGTAGTATTACAGCAATGTGTTGCACTAAAATGAGCAAGAGGAAAATGGATTGCTGATCATTTTTGTATATTATGAATCATATTTATGCTTAATGTGTACATTTTGTTTGAGAAAAAATTCAGATAAACGGTTTCAGCACAGAATAACTTGCAAACAAGTAGCTCAGATCTGTTACATGAGGGAACATAAGTCATCTTAATTTGAAATAGAATTCAAATTCTGAATGCTTTTTGTGTAAAACTTGTGTAAAAACCAAAGAAAATATACTTTACGTAACTTTAGTAAACAGTCACACAACTTAAACAGGCAATACTAAGCAAAGCAATTGAACTTGAGCAGCTTTATGAATTACTTAAATGACTGATCCATGGGATAAACATATATTTTAGGAAAAAACCAAATGACTGTTATTCTGATGACTATTGCTGCTGACAGACACAAAGATTATTTGTGCTTTACTGGGTCCCATGATAATGTCAAACTGACTACACAATGGAATTCTGCCAAGAGGCATGGTCCTGGCCACCACTCTTTCACTGCTGTATTTTTCTCTTGCTTCCCTTGGGCTGGCTTAAGGATTCATGTAGCAAATGGTAAACCAAATCAGAACACTGGTCTGGCTGAACAGTACTCCCACAGAAAAACAAACAGTGCTTAGTTTTCAGCCAGATCAGTTACCTTAATGAGCTTGCTTCAGTACCATGCAAATGCTAGTTCTGCCACAATTCTGGAAGGACCCGCAGTGGGTGATCAGAGTTTTTGGAAGAAAATAATATGCATGTCACCTTAACGTGGCTGTATAATGATTTGTAGTGAATAGCTCAAAATTTTAGCAGTTTGTGAAAAAGAAAAGAAGGATCCATTTTTAAGCAATGACACTTATAGGTATTGCCTTGCACATAAAAGAGCAGTGTTGCTATTTTTTTACTCTTGAACTAGAATTGTTCATAGTAAACACTGTGTCCACTTTAGGTTCAAAATTGATCTCACCTGGGTCTCCAAGCACTTTGCCCTATCACCAAAAACAATCTTACACTTGAAAAAAAAAAGGATTATCATGGATAACCTTTGAAAATTAAATCTCTCTCACACCACTTGAAACAACTCTGATTGACTTCATCTGTGAATAGATAAACAGATCTTTCTCATGGAAAGAGCCCTATTCATTTCACTAAGTTGTTCTTAAGGGAAAGAATGTTAAATTTGTCCTGGTGATATTTAAGATTCAGAGAGTGTTTCAGTCTGAGAGCAGCAAATTAGTAGCAACTAATATAGTAGGTGACTGAGGAATGTAGGTACTTCCCAGGCTCGTATGAAAGTTCCCACGGGCTCCATCAACAGTCCCTAGAGCAAAGTTAGGAATTCTTGTTCTGGGCGATGGACACCTACAACTTTCCTCAAGCTCTGCCTAAAAACAGAAAGCCACATAAATGCTACCAAACTTCCAAAACACTTGATCTGGAAAGATGAATAGCTATTCTAGGTGATTTAGATTCCCCATTCTCTTCTGCCCCTTGTATAAGGAGTGTCCTTTCACACTGAAACCCGAGCCCTGAAGTAGGAAGGGATCATGGACAAAATTGGGCCACCGACTTTCAAAATGGCTTTTCTAAGAAAGAAAAAGAGAGGCACATGCTTACATTAGTAAAATATTCTTCCAAAATGAACAATTTCATGCAGCTATTTTGTATTTAAAATGTTGCATTTTGCCTAATTATTTTATTATTGAAATGTGAATAAACCCATTTTTTCAGATTATAGCTCTTATTGAGAGATATTGAAAGCCTAGATTGTTGTGAAAATCAAAACAAAACTGCCTGGGTCATGTGGATATTAGATATATAGTAGAAGGAATAAAGCAAGCAGAAAAAAGAAATAAATGCACTTACTTAGTAACATTTATTGATCTGATTAGTATATAAGCATAAATTCTAAAGTAAATCATTTAAGTAAACAATCACAATTCTGTAAAGCAAAAACTTTAACATCACCTGTGTTTGCAAATTAAAGTATACTTTAATTTCATTTATTATTTCCTATAATTGCATTGTAATTCAGAAATCTGATGTCAGAGAATTAATAAGGACAAGAGAAGAAAAACATCTCAATGGAAAATGAAAGTCAGACAAACCATTCTTTTCTAGAGATCTGAAGCTAACTGAATTGATTATAGGAAAGACCAGTAGATTTGCCCCCTCTCTGAGGAAAAAGTATGAAGTGATGTTATGAAAAGACCTTCTTGAGCCGAATTTTCCTATACAACATTTCATAGTCATCCTCACATACACACTTCAATACGTCTAAAAAAAAATTCTGAGATAGACATTAATGGCCTTAGACAATCAATCCAAATGATAATATTTTAGTAATAACTTTAGATTTCCCTAGCTGTTTTCAGATATCTTAACAACATCAAAAAGGAAATTAATCTTAACTATCTGCCATTTGAAATAACAGATCCACAGTTTCCTCTAAACCTATTTTCAATAAAGACAAGTTGCATGACATCTTGTCTTATTGTTTTCTTACTGAGTTGTAAAATTTGCAATACTTTGATCCCAAAGTCCAGTTTTGTTCCTCACTAGATGACTATACTTTTTTTTGGTCTATCATTACTAAAAATCATGCACTACTTTTTAACGTTAATCCAACTGCATGAATACTTACCCAAACACTTTGGTAATGATCTATCCCATAAGCCATTAGCTTTACAGGTTAAAGCAGATGAGCCCAACAGATAAAAGCCCTTCTTGCAATGGTATGCCACACTTGTTCCGTATTTAAAACTTTCAGGATAATTCTGCTGTCCATGCCGAATTGCATTTTCCACAAAGCCAGGATCAGAACAGTTCACCACTGTAAGAAAAATAGTGTTCATCACTGATGCATAATAGAAATGTCATAAATGTGTAGCAGTGCTTTTTTTGTTACTTCACTAGCAGCTCATGAATGTGGTCCTCTTGACATCCTTTGTGGTTTTTATGTGACTTAAATATCAGATATGTTGACTCTTAAGTAAGTCTCTAGATCTTTTTGCTTTGAAAGTAATACTAAGATTTTACTCTAGTTCTTGTAATAGTCTTGGATATAGAAGTGGTTCGAAGATTAGAGAGAAACTGGAGGAATTTTATATCATTCTCTCGGTAGGCTAGGTTGGTCTTTTATATATTTTTTATGTTCAGGAAACTAAATTAAAATCAAATAAATACACAGTTCAAATAACACTTTAACAATTTCTTTTTTACAGTATTGTAATGCGAAAAAATGCTTCCAGCATTAACAAGAACATTTTCTGCTATTAGTGTGTAGAACGCAAAAACGAAGACGGTGAAAAATCAAATGTTTGATAGTAGACTCGGGAGTGAAGTTAAGCACCCAAAAGCATGACCTTATTTTTTAGACAGCAGATAAAAACCTAAAAAATTATGGGATTTGTCATGACTGTTTAGTTTTTATATAACATACATCTGCCCTCCCCAATCCTTTGTTTTATACCCTGCAGTCAACATGATGGTTTCTTGGCAGAAGATTATGATGAGACACTGACGTCTCCATTGCCAGCTCCCAACTTTGCTGTCTATCCATCTGAAAGCTGTCTGAAAAGTTATAAATGCCTCCTCAACCCCTGTCCTGTCTTCATTCTAAACATAATGGTATAAATAAAGAAAGACTTAGAATATTATTATTATTACAAATTACAGCTAAACTATTACAGGAATCTACCTTTCAAGTATATCATCTAGTTCAAATTAATTTTCAAAAAAAGAAACCAGTGGAGAATAACGTCAGATAGCATTATAATTTTAGAAGTAAGAAATACGGAGTCATTAATGCACTGTTCTTTACTCCTGAATCATATTTTTTTCCGAAAGGTTAAGTTTTACTGTACTTATAATTAAAATTTACTGATTAGCTAATACACTAGAACAAGTTAGCTTTGGCAAATGTTCATTCATTGAAAGAATACTTTATTCAATCAGCTAAAAAGTATCAGGATTTTAAAGAAACAGTAACATCCTAAAATATAATTTTGGGTGAAAAACAGTTAAAATTGTTTTTATTTCTCTTCCTCTTTTAAAGACACAATATTAAAATTATTAAATGTTCATGATTGCAATGGATTCTAGACAAGCATATATCTAGGTCTAAAGAATGTCCCATAGGGATCCAATTTTTTTCTTTTCATAAAAATTATTATAGAAGTAATATTTAGGGGTGGGAGGAAACAGAGAACACTGGCATTAAGCAAACCTATTTGCTTCATAAAACGGATTTTTATTAAAAACACTGAAGACAAAATTTGCACAGAAATGCAAAATACATTTAAAAACCATTAGGTATTACAACGATGTACATAAAGCATTAATAAGGTGAAGAGACATGGTTAAAGGGAGAGACCTGTTTTTTAATTCCTGAGGAGTAGCAAAACTACAGAGTCTCCTAACTGAAACTACTCCCATTCTGTTTCATGGTGAATCCTATGAAATAATTCACCAGAGACGTTACATTCAGCTTACGTTATAACCGTTCAGCTTATATTTCATACTACCAACATTTATATAAACTTAGTGTTATAACCTTATAAATGTTATACATAAATCAGATATGTGCAGGTTAAATAAATATGTGTTTATACTAGGATTTCATTGACAGAAGCAAATACCTTTTTACTTCCTGACTGGTTTTCTGTCCTATAAAAGAGGGAAAAATGCAAAGTCCTAAAATCTCACTGCTCATTGGAAGTTGTGAGAGATTTGGAAGTCTGTGTCTCTTTATCTGCTTTGAAGAACTCTGAAATTCCTGCTTCTGGGGATCTGTATTTAAGAGTACTATCAAGAGAAAATGCTTTATTCTTTTTATACTACACAAAAAATCTATTTCATTCTTTGTCACTGCTTTTTTCATTATTACAAATCACTGTCAACTAATTCTATTTTTTTCACTGGCAACGTAACTATCACTGTAGAACAGAGACATAAGTGAAAGCTTGTAAAACATACAGCCACTGACATGAAGCCCTACCGAAATATAAAGCTAGATCTGAATGAGCTCATATGTCTGTATTCACAGAGCAACTCTTTGTTACAGAAACTAGCACAACTCCAAGAAGCAATGCATGCAGCGTCTCAATTAACCCTGTTTCTCAGGCAATTAGTTGTGTAGATGCTGCTGTAAGGCTTCTGGTTTTGCAACCAGCCTGCATCCTCTGCATAGTTATAAATTGCCTTGTACGGACTTATCCTTAAATTCAATCTCTCTACATATGGATATAGTTAACATTTGAAGTTACATCAGTGTCGATATGAAGTAAAGAATACCAGCCCTTGTTCTGTGGCATGAGTCCAGCAGACAGGGGCCATGACTATGCTGTTGTGCTCTGCTGCCCTCCAGACTGAGGTGAATATCTCTGAACTGCTAATCAGGAATGATCCTGCTGCCCATGCTAGCCCCCGAGCTGTGCTCTGAACAACTTCTGTGGAGGTGTTACTTGACTCAAATGAAAAACTTACCGGAGAACTTTCTTAATTAGTAGAGGAAATTAATTTCCCACAGGCAGGCACTGTTTAATTCAAATATATATATACATTTAATTTCAAATGCAAATTTGAATGTTTCACAATCTTTCTATTTAGCTAAAACTGCCATTATATGGCAATGTAGTTTTGATCCCCAACTTCACAGTAACACAACATCAGTATCATGACTCATTATATCACAAATTGATGTCCAAAGTTGTATGGAACATTTGGACTGGTGCAGAACTGAACTCAGGTATCCTGAGACCCATCTCCATGATCTAATCAGTACACCATTTTGCGATGAAACTGCATACCAAAAAGTAACTACAGGAAAATAACACTTTTCCATTCTACTGATATATACCTATTTTTACTAGTCAGAGCAGCTCTTTCTTTAACAAATCTCTATACAGGTCAAAAAGGATGGAAGCTCATTGTCTTTTATGACTGCAAAAACACTCTGGATTAAAAAGCCAAAAAACCCTTAATAGTTCAAAGGTGAATTAATATAAATTTATCAATCATATTTAAAACTTTTCTTTGTTAGAAACCTTATCCTGGTGCAACCAGGACTCCTTGCTGCACTCACGCGGATCCATAGTACAGGTGCATGTTTAGTAGCCTGCAATTAATATTATCCGCATTTGTTTTAACTCAGTACTAAAGCATTAGAAATTGGCCATGTGCAGCTAAAACAATACAAATACAGTTACAGTGAGGTTTCATAGATGAAACCACAAAACTAGTGGAAATTTGCATGTGGAAACCTATTACTGTACTTTTTCCAAGCTATAGGACACGATTCATATTGTTTGTCTACCTGACTTAGTTTCTTGTGATCTCAAAATTACTTCGCAAGAATCTTCCTTTGTGCAATTTATATTTTTAGTTTCTTTTCTGGTCTGATTTTTAGGTGGTTTTGGGGCTTTTTTTTTTTTTGTCTGCAAACTAAGTTTCTTGCCTTTTAACTTCTTTTCTGGGGCTCTAGATGTTAAATATAAACAGGTTATACTTATAGTACCATGGCTAAAACAACAGAATTGTTCAGAATCAGTGAAAATTAAAGTTACTATAGTGTTTATGAAGCCATTAAAGTTAAAAAAAGTTAAAAAGTTGCACATTCAGTTTCAACTCATTTTCAATCAGTTTGCTCCCACATGAAAGCCAGCACAGAAACTAAAAGGTAGAAATTAGTAAATTTGAAGACTGAAAAAGATGTATTTTAAGAATGATATAATGACATGTAGTACTTTCAAAATGCTTCATCCTTAAGCTTTTGCATTGAAAGCCACAAGAAATCATAGGTGGCATTGGTGATTTCCCCTTGGTTTAACTCTTTTTATCATAAATTCTTGAAAATAGAAATACTTGGATTACCGTATTACCAACGTTTTCTTTTCAAAAAAATCAAGGTTTATTTGACTTTAAAAAAAAAAAGTTTTATTCTTGTTCCTTAAAACAAGTTAAAATTAAATAAGGACAATGGCTGAAATAAGAGCTTTGGAAGAGAGGTCTGAATTTATATTCCTTTTTAGAAATATGGGTTCTATATTATTCAGCTAGATCAGATGATAATGAATACAAGACAGAACTTTGACTCACCCTTACAAAACTGGAAGTTACTCTGCTGTGCTTCCCATGTTTAAAAGCACTAAGTATAGCAAGAATGCATATGCTTTACTGTACAATTTCTGAAATTTCAATAACCATAAGCCGTTAAATATTATCAGTTCTTTCCATTTGAAAAAATATTTTATGTATGCTTTGAACAGTGTTAGGTGTTGTTTTGGTAATCTACATTACTGTTGAGTCTGTCTGACTTTGAATTTACTGACATGGATACACATGCAACCTAATTCCCATTGAATGAGGGTTATCGTTTTCCAATACGTGAATTTGCAAAAGTGCCATTATGCTTCTTTTGCCTTTCACTACTCCTAGGATACAAAGGAGCATAATTGCACACCTTACTTTCAGCTCTGGCAAGAGGGCACAGCAGCGTTATTACGCTTGTTCAATACCTTTGGATCAAAAGATTGCTTATAAACCTGAACTTTCCCTTACCTTCATGCTTCTGACTTTTGGACAGTTTTCCATCAATAAGAAAATATAAAACTGGTTTATAAATTATCTCTGATACAAAGAACCGTTCAATTTTTTTAATTTTTATTTTTATATTAAGCAGTAACAGGGTAAAACAAACAGTCCTAGGAGCATTTTCTGGAATCCAATTTGTTCACAGTAACTGAAGGCACCAAGGACTACGTTAGAGACTCATGTGCCTTCTTACACCTTCTTCTGACCATAAAAAAATCTTAACTTCTGCTCTTCAAACCAACAAACCACTAACAGGAATGATAAAGAATACCCACCTCCAGAACATAGGACAGTCTTTAAAACATGTCACTTTGATAATCTTCAGGCTGATTAAGAGCTTAGACATTACCACATCCTAAGTGAGAGCTTGTCTACCACTGCCATTTTAAAAAGTCAATGCTATGTTTTCTTGAAGGGCTACATGAAGAATGAATGCTCTGCCACCGCTTTACTGAGAAGAACACTGTTATTCATACAGTGCGTCCAAGATAGGGCTGCTCTGGGGAGGAAAATAATGCCTTGCCTGAAGTTCTGAATGAAGCACAGAAATGCAGTAGATCGCCTGGTATCCTCTTTTGCTGGAATGGGGAGGATACTAGGCATCTACAGGCACAAACCTTTGAAAAAAAAATAAAAGGCCTTCCAGAGCAAAAATACAGACAACCTGCCATGAAGTCATGTGGAAATCTCATTTGGGAGTTGTGAGAACTCCAGAATATCAGAAGTACTATTTCTTTAGCCATAATATTGAATGGTTAATTTATTTCTTGACCAAAGAGATAAACTGTTTTATTTAAAAATAAACTATGAAATACTGCACAGATAAAAATACTGTACAAGTAAAAGGTCGTAAAATAAACAGTGGAATGACATTTTAGAATTTGTTTAAAAGGAAGAGCAAAAATGTTTTTTTCCACTGCAATTTTGTGAAAATCATTGTTACTACACTCAAATACACACTGGCTTAGCTGAAACAGAATATTGAAACTATTTGGACAAGTTCTTCCCATTTTAATATCAGAATATTCTATTGAAATAGAAGAAAAATCTGAAGATACTGCAAAATTCTCACATTTACTGAAGGTTTTGCCCATTCCTGCATATAATTCTTTTCAAAAATTCCTCCCATCCCATTGATTCCTCAAATCTTTCCCTATATTTATTTTTAACAAGCATTCACAACTGCTGTCCCTTTCCTTAGTACAGTTTAGATTATTAAAATAAAACAAAATAAAATAAAACTGCTTAAAATTGAAACTTTGGTTTAGTAGGCAAGTCTGCCAAGTTAGCTTCTGAAAAGCCAGTATTAGAAATTAAGAAAAAAGAACTTTGTTTCATGGAGATATGCTGCCCTAAAGCTACCCAAAAGCAATTCTAACTGAATTATCTTTGAAAGACAATAGGGAGAATAGAAGAATTTAATTCTCCATGCAGACCAGAAATATGGAATGTTCAAGGAATATATTACAGTCCCAAAGTATCAATTTGTCTGTGTGATACAGTGTTCTCATTCTTGTACCAGTAGTATCTGTTTAGCCAACCCAGTGATGAATAAAATGCAGAATAGTCACTGAATGCATAATTTAAGTATGTGCTCTGTGCAAAAACATTCTTGCATCACACATGAAGTTTTATTAGATGATTATGCAAGACAATACCATCCCTCAAGCTAAAAAGTAAACAGTGCCTGCAGTGTCATTTAACAGCAGCTACAGATTTTTAAATATATATATACATGAGTGGGCTGTTGCTAAGAATGGCTGCAGTAAGGAGTACGTTAGAAAAGAATTTGAGTTGGCCAGTGTGCAGAACTAAGGCAGTAGTTTCCCTGATTGCCTTTCGCCCTGGGGACTCAGTTGTAAATCATGGTAAGAGTAGATGGAGATTGCTTTCTCTCAATGACAGCTGTCAAGGGTTACATGGGAAATGAGTTCTGGCACTCTCAATTTAGTCTGTTGAGAAAAGCAGGAGAATGCTTTAAGTCTGCCCTGATGACTTTGGAACCTCACACTGAGTAGATTTAAACCCTTGAGGACAAAGAAGCAAAAAGACCATGCCAGAGTCCTTTAGGCAGTTTTCTGTTAGAAAGTTGAATGATCACCAAAAAGTACATAATTCACAGTATTTCATTTCTTGTTCTCGCTCTCTCTTTTTTTTTTTTTCCTTGACACAAACAATGTTAAGCTGCTTCTTGAAACT
Organism: Arenaria interpres; assembly: GCA_013399435.1. Lineage (NCBI taxonomy): Eukaryota > Metazoa > Chordata > Aves > Charadriiformes > Scolopacidae > Arenaria > Arenaria interpres. Next base: position 34,674 of record VXAK01008665.1, read on the forward strand.
TTCATATCTGATCAACAGTTTTTAAACTTTTTTATTTGAAAAGTATTGCATTAATATTGGTATCTAGAACACGTATAGGGACTAGCACTCAGAGTGAACAAGAGTAGAGGATACACTCCAACTTTATGACAAATTCTAAGAAACGCTGCCTATAAAAAAAGAAAGCATTGCTTGTGAAAGCACAATTAGAAAATTGCCAGTCTATGGAATTTTAGTGAAGTTCAGTGCAAAGTCAACAATCCACAACAATTATAACTTCTCAGTGAAGTCAAGCAAAGAAAAAAAAGAAACAAACAAAAAACCAAACAACAACCAACCCTTTTCCGCCCGCACTCAACTTACAGCTTCACTTCGCAAAAGTCTCAAATACATAGGAGTTTGATTTTTTTAATTGTTATTTTTTCAATGGGGGCCAGTTGGACAGTAATTTTATCATAGAAATTCTGGCCATGTAAACCACAAAACTAAAATACTTAGAAAGCAGAGTGTCTTCTGTTTTTACATGTATTATTAAAAGCTATCCAAAATTTAAGGTCCTGACATCATGTTTCTGGTCAGAACTGGGACCAGTGCTGTTCAACATCTTTGTCAGTGACATGGACAGTGGGATAGAGTGCACCCTCAGCAAGTTTGCTGATGACACCAAGCTACATGGTGTGGTCAAGACGCTGGAAGGAAGGGATGCCATCCAGAGGGACCTGGACAGGCTTAAGAAGTGGGCCAGTGTGAACCTCATGAAGTTCAACCAAGCCAAGTGCAAGGTTCTGCACCTGGGTCACAGCAATCCAAGGTACAAATACAGGTTGGGTGGAGAATGGATTGAGAGAAGCCCTGAGGAGAAGGACTTGGGGGTGTGGGTAGCTGAGAAGCTCAACATGAGTTGGGAATGNCCAGCGTAGGGCCACGAAGATGATCAGAGGGATGGAGCAATTCTTCTACAAAGACAGGCTGAGAGAGCTGGGATTGTTCAGCCTGGAGAAGAGAAGGCTCCGGGGAGAGACTCTTTATCAGGGAATGTAGTGATAGGATGAGGGAAAACGGTTTGAAAGATTGTAGATTTAGATTAGATATCAGGAAGAAATTCTTTACTGTGAGGGTGGTGAGACACTGGAACAGGTTGGCCAGAGATTTTGTGGATGTCCCATCCCTGGAGGTATTCAAGGCCAGGTTGGATGGGTCTTTGACCAACCTGGTCTAGCGGGAGGTGTCCCTGCCCATGGCAGGAGTGTTGGAACTCGATGATCTTTAAGGTCCCTTCCAACCTGGACCATTCTATGATTCTGTGATTCTATGATTCCCAGAATGAACCTAGGCATTAAACTAGCTGATACATCAGAAAGATAAAGTCTGTTTAGAGTTTTCTTAATCATAGCATTGTTTTTGACATGTGAGATAAACTATTCAGGTGCCCCAAAATATGTTTCTAGTACCTTTTGAGATGTCTTTGTCTGATCTCAAGGCAGGTGCCACTCTAGAGAGGCGCAGGAGTAATTTTAGGTCCTGTGTCATCTTTTCCTGCTTCAGGTATATATCTCAGACACTTAATGGCATTTCTCATGGCACCTCACCTCTTTATTTACGAAACTTAGCCAAGTTCTAATTATCCTTCTGAAGGATATTAACATGAACAGATTAGGTATATCTAACATTCAAAGTAGGCAAAAGTCTCAACAAAGGCCTCTGACTTCGGAAGAACAAAACACAAATTTTTCTCAGCTTATATGAATCCTTGATACCACCATAGATGGAAAACTGCTTAGGTTCAGAGTTGCTTTATCTTTGGATAAGAAGATTGGTCATCAGTCTCAATCTTTCCCAGCCTTCTATCAGCTGCCATCAGAGAGGTTATTTTTCTTGCCGGTAAAGAAGCAGAACATATTACCACTGGTTCAAATGATATACCCATTAAAGAAAACATGGCAAAATTGACAGTTCCTTGTAGACATCAGATTCTTGATAAGACAAAAAATCTAACTGAGCTTTCAAGAATCTATCAGTAATGAGATTAAAAAAAGGAAAACCTTTTGAATTAGAAGTTCTGTACAAACCCAGGACACACAGAGAGAGACCTGAATTCTTTATTACTAACAAATAGCATGCACTTACTGATACAGACTGCAGAATGTGAGCCAGCTCAAACCTCTCCAATTTTTTTTGTCAGAGAAAAAAAATCATGTAATTTCTTTGGCAAATTTCCTGCCAGTAACTTATTAGTTAACCTATTAGACACAACAGATAGAAGCAATGTATCATTGCAAAAGAGTGCCTGAGAACTGCCTAGCTTTTTTTTCTGAAAAGACCAGTTTCCTATGTGTACATAATAGCTCAGTGGCAAAATA
>VXAK01008666.1:601-15788 GCA_013399435.1 Arenaria interpres
TTTAATCCCCTGCCACTGTCAATGATGCGATTTCTACTAGGCTAAGTATTTAAATTTAAAAGAGTAATTTTTGTTTACATCATCTGGAAAAAAAGCTTTATGGATTACGTTTTGCAAATTGCATCACATTAAAAATTTATACAACAAATTTGAAACCATGTATTCCAACTACTAGTTTATAAAATTCAACTCATTTAATTTCATGGTTTTATACAGGAATGCATTATGCATTCTAATTATCAGGTAAAAAAAAAAAAGATTAACCTATCTTCAAGAACGCATAAACATTAAAAATACCTACAGCCTTATCAGTGATATGTGGGAATTTGCATGCATACCAAAAATGCATGCACATAAAAAATTCCTCCATGATAAATATTTTGATTTTTTTCCCCCCTGTTTTCCAATTATCACCTTAAAAGTTTGGAAAGAACAAGAAGAAAATATTTGTCTATAGTCTACCACATCATATCTGCTCCTGGTAGTAAATAAGCAAGCAACAGGGTTTTTATTATATTGGAAATATAAAATAAACCTAGCCATTATAAATACAGATTTATTTGTCCTATTAGAATATCGGCACTATCATAAAACTGAGGATGAAACCTTAAGCCTACTCAAACTGGGGAGAGCATTTACCTCTTTGAAGACCTTGAAAATCAGTTAAATATTCAAATCCTTTAATTTATTCCTTCCTTCATTCTAAAAAGAACTTAGCTGTAAGGTTTATTTTACTGTTGTGAATTCTACTAAATTGCACAAGTTTGCTTCCACAATAAGGCAAGCTCATTTTTAATCATTTGTAGTGAAAAAGGTCTGGTATTTTATTTTCTTTTCAGAGAGAAAATAGAGTTTGGCTCTCTTACATCTGCAAGAATTCAAGAAGTCGTACTTCTATTTCTATGTTCTTACCATTATTATAGTAACCTAAGCTAACGCCACAGACGCTACAACATTAAAAAAAGCACCCCAACTACTTCTTTTTAACATTATGCTTCTACTTAAAGAGTCTTAGACTGTTCCTGTTTTATTATACTCTCTTTTATCATTTTATAGGGCAAATGTTATTAAGATTTTCGTATTCAGATATTAGGCATCATAAACGTGTTCAGATTAACAAAATACACAATAACATAAAGAACATGTACATCTTAAAGAAAAAAGAAAAGCTATTTTTAAACATTGATGAAACGTTTCTCAGGATCTCTATAAGCTATCTAAAAATATATGTAATTCAAAAATGAGTGATTATAAATACCTATGTTCAATCAATACTCAAAGTTTCCACTCAGGAATGGAGCTTCTTTCTGCTGTGAGCTGTGTTCTGAACCAGCACAGAACAGCATTTTTGCGTCTACACTGAAGGGCTCTCTATTTTCTTAGCACTTGAGGTAGGTAACTCAGTGCTTATCTAAGGTACTCACCTTTCAGTTTAGAAAATATTTTGAAGAGCTGATTTCATGAGTTGAAAGATGCAGAGACAATTATGAAAAAGAAAGATTCATAGAGCAGTTAATCTCACTCTGCTTACTATATAAACCTTCAGCTGTATATCAATCATCTAAACGGGTGTAGAAACCAACTACCTGTTTTCACCTGGCAAACTTATTTTCTGAGGCAAACTTATTTCCAATGACAGTTTTCTCTGTTTGCAAAATTAATTTTGCAATTTTTCTTCTTAGTACAGCATGTGTAAGAGTATAAAAACTACTGATGATCTATTTAGTACAAGAAAAACAACTGCTATTAAGGCTCATTAAGTAATACTTTGAAGACTGACAGTCCTGCTCAGAAGGTTAACTGAATAATTCTGTTTGCATTAATCTCCATCAAATATTTTTTTACCCTAGAAGTATTAGAAAAGACATGCAATTTTTTCATAAAGATACCTATATTTGCAAGCAGGGTTGTTTTAAGTACTAATCAACTGAGGTTTTTATTGACAAAAATCTGTATATTGACAGAAATTTTACTTTTGAGAAAAGATGGTGAACTTCAACTTAAGGATCTGTGTTTTTCTGACTTTGCAATCATAACATAGTTATCCCTTTCTCATCCTGGCAGAGTTCTGGTCTGCTATCACTATGATTTTCTGAAGTAGTTTCCTTTTTTTTCAAAAAAGAGAGATGACATTTATTCCAAGGCAACGATCTATTACATTTGAACATAATTATCTAGAAGACTTGAACTAGAGCTTGTCTGTTTAAAACCCAAGGACTTGTAAACATTAACTGTACAATTTAAACCTCAAGTGTTCTGATATTTCTGATTGGCTCAGGTTTTTATACCAAATCTGGATGAAAAAACCACCAAAGATTTCCTGTCTGACAGCAACGATTTATTCTGGGTCAGCTTTCAAAAACAAATGAGTCATGTTGCCAAATGCAGAACTTCTGTTTCTTTTTAAACATGCTGGGGTAAATTTCAGTTATCTTTATGTCACATCCAAATACAAACATGGAATAAAAAAATATTACTAAACTAATAAATTAATAACAAAAAGTGAGTGCTCCTATGTAAGTTATTTCATAAAACATAAGGAAAACAAGAGTGAAAAAATTGTTTCCTGATATATAGTTAATGAAAATCTAAAAAAATAATAAATCTATCTATCCAGGTGATGCTTCATTTCATGGCTTTTCATGCAAGATAAGACCAATATAGCCCGAACAGAAAAAAGGGTCTACAGTGGGGAAGGGGAAAGACTGAATACTTGTAAGCAGTCTTCTTTCTATCTCAGAAACATCTTTATGTTATTACTTTGCCTTTTGCCTCAAAAAAAAAGATGAAAATAATCTGATTTCTAATTAATTTATTACTAGCAAGTAATGAAATTGGGTTTACTTTTAAATTTTATTTACATGGACCCTATAACCACAAATTTCTGGAATATAGGAAGGAAGGAGAAAGTTTTCCATCATGAGTCTTTCTTTTCTTTCCTTTCCTCTTCCCATAATGACACCGCTTTCCAGATCAGCTCAAAGTTCTTATTTCCTGACTTCTTAGCATCTGTACTTGTTTCCAGTAAAAATGCATATCTGTAAGGCCTTTTGAGTTATCTGGAAAGAAGGGGATCCATTCACTCAGATCTGAAACCATAAAGAATGTTTTGATCAAGTAGGCTAAGAAGAGAGAAAGCTTCAGTACAAACTGAACAGCTATGCTACTACAGTCTTGGGAGAACCCTGAAGAATAAGCTTTGATTTGGAATTTAACAAGTTGATTCTCGTTGGTTTTCTTGATTTTCCTACATAGAAAATTCAAGCACTACCATTCCACCAAAAATGCAAATATATAATAATAGTAAGGTTTTGCTCTTGAATTGCTTCCAATCTATACTGAAGTGGGAATTTAGAGAAATGGTTATTCTTCTTAAGTAGCTCATTTTCCTCTACAAGGAACATACTACCAGCTGAAAACCAATCTCCACATATTCAATGGTGCCTCCACTGACAGGCAATGAACAAATAAATTAAAAGTATAGGGTTTTTTTATAGCAGAGGGCTCTGAATTATCCCCACTTCCAACAACCTACAGTTTAGGTACTTGGAGTTACACACATGTAATTGGTATGAATGGTCATTCAGTAGATGTGTCTGTTAATTTGTCTAAATAGCTTTCACGGCCAACTGTAGTATTCTGAATCCATGCAGTCCACAGTAATTGTCTGATTTGTGAACAGGCACTTCCTTTTAACTTTAAGCCAGTTTTCTGAAATTTTCATTTTATTATAGTCAAGTTACTGTTTTATGAATAACATTTCTTTGTTCCTCTTTTCCACGTTCTTCGTAGTTGTACACTACTGTGCTATAATCACCTCAGTTAGCTCTCTTCCAAGAGATAGTGCACTACAGTATATGTAAACTCACCTCAAGTGGAAACCTTTCCAAAATTGTTATCTTCGTTATCCTGCTGTGTAACTTCCTTATATTTAATTTATGACTTTTCAAGATAGTGTAGCTCATGAACTCCAAACTACATACCAATGTTTTCTCTTTTGTTCTTAATTCCATTTCCCTTATGAAATTCAATAATAGTAGTTAAACACTACTAGGTTGACTTTTCCAGACAACTACCCATAATGTCTCCAGGAGGATTGATATGTTTTGTTTGTTTTTTTTCCCCCAAGTAGTGGTAGTGGCTAATTTAAAGACTGTCATTACTACAGTATTGGATTACTGAGCTTATTTTTGACATTATTATTAGTTTTTAAACTTGTATCTCAGGAACCCTGTAAGTAGAGATCATATTCAGTAAACTAGACAGCACAGATCACAGGTACAACTGTCAACCTCTCATAGTCTAAAAATCATTCCTACCTGAGACCTATTTGGTAGTTATTCTAAGTTATTGTAAAGCAAATAAATTTCTAGGAAGTACCTGTCCACATCATGGGGTGTGGTGGGTTGACCTCCATGGGCTGCAGGGGGAGAGCAGGGTGAGAGCTTGCAGGGGCCTGGAGCACCTCCTCCTCCTCCTTCTTCACTGAAGAGTGAAGTATCTGCAGAGTTGTTGCTCTCATATATTCTCACTCCTCTCCTCCGGCTGTTGTTGTGCAGCCGTTTTTAAATATGTTCCCGTTCTTAACCGTATTATCACAGAGGTGCCACCACCGTCGCTGATGGCTCATTGCTCAGTGGTGGGTCTGTCTTGGAACTGGCTGGCCCTTTTGGACACGGGGAAAGTTTCTAGCAGCTTCTCACAGAAGCCACCCCTGTAACCTCCCTACTACCAAAACCTTGCCACATGAACCAAATACACAGTGGGAGTGGAAAGAAGTATCATACTTAGCAACTAGCAGTCTTTGTTGGTCCTTTCTGTAACAAGGCTTGGGGCTAAAGCAGTGTGAAGACTGAACCACTTTCTCAAATTTGCAGGTTGTACTTGAGTTTCCTTTATTTGTATGTCGCATCTTTGCATTTATTAAAGTTCTGCTTATGTGCAATTCCGCTCTACATGGTCAGCTGGAGAATTAGCAGCTGAGTGCTCTAAAATTAGGCTTAAGGGCTGCAGGCTCAGAAAAAAAAAAAAAAGCCTATTGGGCATGTGTGCATTGTTTCTGCATTAGTAATATACTATTTTAAGATTCCTCCAGTTTGATAATTTTGTAGCTTTCATAGTATTTTAACCTCAGGTTAGACTAAAAATGATAAAATAGTAAACAATGTTTTCATTTTTTTAAGTTCTCGGTGTCATGTCCATTTCTTTTGTTACCCAGCCTTCAGGCTTTACTGTATACCCAAGGTCTCAACACTAGCAGTATTTACTTTATCTTAGAATGAAACAGTTTTCCCCTTAGGCCTCAAAACTGTTTCATTCAGAGAGAAAGTCTCCAGTTAAAAAGATCAGAGCAGTTCTGCCTGTAATTGACCACTTCCCTTGAAGATTACAATTCAAGCACACTTTGAAAAGAGATGCCCCTGGATTTGACACAGTAAGAGCGACAGAAAAATCCCTTTCCAGGACCTCAGATGGAGTCCCATTCAGGAATCCCTGGCACATGCAGGTTACTTCCCACCCACATTGCCTAAATTCCATCTTGCTGGGAAACAAGTCAAACACATGTCTTGCTCTTTTATTTGAGGTGCCTTTCGGGGGGATATATAATGGAGGAATAGAAACAAGGAATCTTACTTTTCTGTGTAGCCCTATTTTGCATGAAACCAGGCGAAAAACCCAGGCTTAAAGAAATTGCTTTGTATTTATGAGTTCCCTTCACAATTAAGGGTCCCTTTGGTAAATCTGAAGAAAGAAAATTAGAGGCACTTTCGAATGCCTCTTTTATGAAACCAATTCCTAGGAAATTAAGAATCGCAAAACAAGGAAAATTTAATCTGAAACACATAAAGAAAACATTAATTATGAAGCAGCAAGGAAAAGTCATTCAAAATCAATTCAAGGAAGATGAAATAAAAAAACATGGAAAGCCAACGTTCACATCAGTGTTGTAATGATACTGTTCTAGAATGATTTAATTTAATTTAAAAAAAAAAAGTCTAGTCCCCAAAATGAGTTGCTTTTAAATGAGTGTTATGCTAATGTGCAATAGATTTTTAAAGTGCCTGGCACAGAACAGCCAAAGAACCACATTTGACTTAAAATAAATAATAAACTCATGCAACACAAGAAAAGCCATATATTGAATAAATATTACGGCTCCATTTCTGCAGTGACATCTATGCAAGTAGATGCCTGCCACAATTCTACTGATGTCAGTTCTGCTCCCCAGTGGCTCATGGCTGTGACAGAATGATGGAGACCAAATTTGACATTATCAATCCCTATCACTCCTGTTACCCGAGCACAGAAGATTGATCTAAGAAGTTCTTAACTAGGTGTGGCCATAACTATTTCAATACCTAGTTACACACCTAATTTGCAATAGCAAGAGATGAACCTGCTTCCTACAGTAAGAGATGAACTTGCCTCTGAAGTTCAGAGTTGGGCACATTTTTAAATGGAGTTTAAAAGTGATCTGAATTAACCACCCAGCACAATTTCAGTATTGTGACTGCTGTTCTGGAAATATGGGATGTATCATGAAATTATTTTATTAGCTACGTAAATTCTCTCTGATTCTGGAATATACACAGAACAGTGTAACACATTTTTCTGAAACAGGTGAGTTTTCAAAAAGACACAGTAATGAGGGTTTCTTTCTATTTTCCGAAAAGAACCCTTTATCACTTACACTTGGTAATATGGGATATGGAAAAGCCATGAACTCAAAATAGGAAGAACACTAATACATCACAACTCCATCCAGAATTCAAATACCTCATTCACTCCTGAGTTAAAAAACAAAACCCACAACAATAAGAAATCCCCAACAACAACAACAAAAAAACCCCAACAAAACAAACCCACAAAAAACCTTCCACACACCACATAATTTCCATTTCTTGAAACTTCAGGGAAACCAAGTATTACACTTTATATGTTCTTATAAAAAGAACAGTACAGCAAACTGTAAGTTATCAAAACTACAACACTAAAAATTACTATTAAAGAGGCTGCCAAAAATCACTATGTATATGGTTATGTACTGCATGAAGCAACAAGTATAAGTGCACTTAACTACTGTTCCTGTCTGGTGTGGATTTGGCTGTGTTCCTATTGTACATGTGAAAAGGTTTTCAAAAGATACTGAAAGGAAATAAAGTCAAATAAGATGTACTGTACACTATGAACAAAACAGCTACACAGTTTCTCAAACAAAGCCTATTTGTGTCAGGAATCCTTTTATATTCAGTAAAAGGATGTTAAATTCAAACCACATAGCTGCAAATGGTTCAATTCAGTCATTGTCTTGAACACTGCACACAGACAGATGCAGTTTAACTTAAATAAGGTACCACATGGAAACAGCAATCAATAAATAGCCTACTGCTAATCCATCCCAGCAAAGATTCGTTCTATCCTTTTCTGCAACTCCTCTGTTCCACTTTGATGGAAGGACTAACAACAGGTCAGCACTAATCCATCCAAAAGTAGTACTAATTTTGTAGTCCTCTACAATCTGACAGTCAAGGGAACACAAATAGGAGCTGCTGTCCTATTAATATCCATAAAAGGTGTGGCATCAGTAAAAAGAAATTAGCCAAATGGGAATAAAATGTAAAGCGTCATCATACTGTGAGGAGACTCCAGTTTGGGGTTATGAAGAACAGTCCTCCCCGCTGGTTAGTCTACTGCACTTGCAACTAAAGCTCATAGGGTCCAAGGTTTTTCAAGGATCTTCATACATCAAACCCTCATATTATAAAAAGGAGCGGAGGAGAGGGGAAATAATTTCACCTCCCAACATATCAACTCCACAATGCCTACTGCAAAATCTGAAAGATCTGGTGTCACCCAATTTTACTATCATGACAGTTAGGAAAGTTTTTTTTTTAAGGCCTCTGTCCCCAGTGTTAGTATTTTTCCTTAAAACCTTGAGATGGCTTAATACTCAAAATGAAAAAACATGTAGCCTCATTCTGAAAAATCCTCCTGCATGTCATTATAGTCACAAAAATTTAGGCCCATTCTCAACATATTGTTGTGAATTCACAATTATATAAGAAATGCTCTACTGGATCAAGCCAATAGCTTAACTAACCCAATTCTATCAGCACAGTGAGACACTGCAGTGAAAGCACACCAACTTAATCTCTTTCCAGAGTTCCAGAGTCCCTCTTAACACTCAACTACTCACTTAAGGATGCTAGAAGAACAATATTGCTGGCTTTTCTCTCCATCTTCTCTGATTTCACCAAATACTTCTTGAAATTAAAAGGACAGAACTGCACATTGTGTTCAAGAGGATGTTACCAGAATTTTTTAACATAACCACAAAACAATGTCCTGCGTATTCTTTAAAAAAAAAAAAACTTTCAAAAAGGTAATCCAACTCGGTTACTGTTGTCACTGATTGCCATTGACAACTGGGGACAAAAGAATCAGTTCATATGAACCATATGATAGAAGAGAAGGTTACTTTAGCTAGATGGCTTTCTTGCTTCCAAGTTCTAGTAGGTAGTAGGCTCTAAGGTTTAGGAGAAGACAGAATACTGTTCTTATTAAAAAAAAAAAAAGAGTAGGATTATTTTTTTCAATAAATAAAAAACCATAAAAATATAAATTTAATGTAACTTCTCTAAAGCATGTAATCTTGAGAAAATCCTGTCACTCTGAGTTATTTCAGTTCTGCCTTACTTGCTCAAACCAAGATGCCACATACACACTTCGTAAAAATTACAGAATCTCCTACAGAATAAAATCCTAAAATTTAGCCTTTTTAGAATGTGTCACTTTCTGACATATAATGAAGATGCAATTTTATAATCACTGACATCTGTTTTCCATTTGCTACAAGATTTGAAAGGATAAATCTCATGCTTTATGAAGTACACAGTGTTTGAAGTGGCATTGTATATAACTACTTTATAAATTAAGACTTATGGAAAAGTTCTATAGCAAATGGCTTTCTATGTCTATTATACGCCCTAGAAAGATAATGAAGTAGATTGTATTGGGATACAATCAACATTACCAGTCCACAACATGTAATACAGCAGATAGTCATTACACTGGGTGTACGCCAATACCATCTCTATTTACCAGACAGGCATATACAGTAACTTATCAGTTGGTTGGTTGGCTTCTTTTTTAATCTTACTCCATGAAGGTTTTTTCCAATCACAACTTTGTGCACAAAGATTGTTAAAGCTCATAGAACTTCAAAGCTGCATTGAAGATTACCCAGCCTAAAACAATGAAACAGCAAGCAAAAAAATCCTGGTTAACCAACAATAAAATATTTAAAACTACTTCATCAAGGCTTTCTCTTACCTTGAAAAAGAACACCATAATGAAATATGGTTATGTTTTTTATTAATATGAAAAAGTAAAACATGAAAGTCTAAGAAGAAATTCTTGCCCTTAATAGAGGTATTTGATGTATCTATGCAAATGTTTCTCTACAGATGTTTACTTGGAAAAGTGGGTGGATGGTAGATAGTTTGTGCAAATTAACATTGTAATCCCATTTAAATAATTAGAGCTACTCACTACTGTAAAATTAAGCATATGCTTAGAACCATAGAATGGTTTGGGTTGGAAGGGACCTGAGAGATCACTGAGTTCCAACCCCCCTGCCATGGGCAGGGACACCTCCCACCAGAGCAGGTTGCTCAAAGCCCCATCCAGCCTGGCCTTGAACACCTCCAGGGATGGGGCATCCACAGCTTCCCTGGGCAACCTGTTCCAGTGCCTCACCACCCTCACAGGCAAGAATTTCTTCCTGAAATCTAATCTAAATTCTCTGCTTGCTTAAATGTGCCACTGGGCTATCTGGACAAATTCTTGACATGCAGAGGTTTTTTTAAACACCACAACTTTGGGTATAAATGCATAGGTTAGGTCAAAATAGTTTGGAGGACAGAGGAAATATCAGCACAACAATTCACAGAACACTTTTCATGCACAGGTTCTATACATATTTCAAGCATTACTGTCCTTCAGGTGATAGAAGACAGCAATGACCCTTTGACAGATGGGAAACGGATAAATATCAAATGGCTTGTTCCAAGTCAAAGAGACAAAAATTATCCTCATTTACAACATATGAAATCAGAGTGGCTTCTCTAGATTAAAGATCTTGATATACCTGAGCTATGTATAAATTTGCTTTGTTTAACTGTTGGTATTAAAAATCACAAACAATAGAACTGAGCTGACTGTAAAAGAAACTTTACATACACAAACAGTTAATGGAAAAGTAAAATCTATTCACTTCCATAAATTTAGTATTGTTTTCAGAAAGTGATGCTGATGTTTATGTTTATACATACATAACTTCTAGTGACTTTAAATGAAGAATGTGAACCCACTTATATCTGTGGTAATGTCACCTATGTTTATCAAAACCAGAAATTCCTGTCACAGTGACAATATTAGAACAAAACATATTAATTCAACAGAACAACAACACAGTGACAAGGCTCTTCACACTTTTTTAAGGTATTATGAGTTCACTGTGATCTATTATATAACTTTAATGTTTCTAGACCACATTTTTAAGAAATCATTAAGAAAAACAGGTTAGACCAAAACACTTGCCTGCAAAATTCATTGATACCTGAGATTTTTGTCCTCCTTTCCCCACAGTAAAAATAAAACCCAGAAAATGCTACGTCATACCATAGGTGGCAACCAGTACACTTAAGCAAAATTGAGGAGAACATATCCTTGAACACTGCTATGAAATTCACATTATTTCAATAGATTTATGACTCACGGTTATATTGGTATAAACACGTTGTAGTTAAACTCAGAGCAAATGGAATAGAGTACTTTCTTTTAAGCTCTCCCTGCTATTCACATGCACTCTGTGAATCTCTTGCTGCTATATATTTATAAGAACTAGGACTGTCTGAATAGTCCCAAAGCCTTCATAACGTGCCTGCTGTCATACAGACATCATAGTTTGACAGAGCTATTCCACAATAAGTATCAGCCAAGTGTAAACCACAAAAGCTTAAGCTGAGCAATCAAACTGAATGGAATTCAGCCTTCTCTGGATTTGAATCCTGTATTTCCACCCCAAAAGCCAACATCTTCTTAGCACATGAACTCTTCCACTCTAACACACCCTTACTCCCCCTGACTTCCACATCACCCTTTTTCTCTGTTCCACCACCCATAATCACACCCTGAGCTGCAGCAATAGCTGCCTGCCACAGTTAATTCAAAAGTATGTATGTGCTGATGGTTGAATCACCTATGTGATTTGCTAGCAGGCCAAAATGCGCCGGTAACTGTAACCTCTGTTTGTGGTGGCACTAATGGGAGTTTTTCCTTTCCTTTGAATTCATGCCAGTTCACAAGGTGGTCAAAAAAACAAGGTGAGGAGGGGAAGTGATTCATAGATGGCTGAATTGTATAAACTTCACTTTCCGAGCCATTGGTAGATGAGACTAAAGGAAAAAAAAAGAAGTAGAAGAAATAAAAGAAATCTAAAAAGACTCATTAAAAGTTACAAAAAAAATCATCCGGAAAAATAAAGTTTCTGACATTTTCACCTTAAGGAAGCCTGAACATTACCAAAACAAAAAAACAAGAAACCCAAAACTAAAAATGTCTGTATTACAGACAGCCAAAATGTTATTAATCTATTTCGCATTTCTGCCTGTTTACTGAATTGGTGTTTATAAGCTACAACGTAACCGCAAATACTTAACTAAAAGATTCTCAGAATCACATATAAAATTATTATTATTATTATGCAAAGCCCCACAACAGCAACTAAGCAGTGTGAGAAAATCCTACTTCTCCCCTATTTTGGGAAAACCTAATTTACAGCTATTTCTCATTAAAGCAGATGTTATCAAAAGAAAAAGAAAAAAAACAGCCTGTCATCTCACGAAAACCTCCATTTCAGAAAGCTCAATCCCCAGCACAAACTCAAACATCATTCAACACTAGATCAGCTTCTCAAATGTAATAGCATTATGACTAAGGGGTAGTCGAATTGATTTTCAATTCAAGTAAGAAATCAAGTTAACCTCAACCTCCCAGCAGACAAATACATTCTAGTAGAGTACAAGAAAATATCTAAAGGTTTCTGTGGTTAACACAAACCCCAGTTGCTAATGTAGCCAAAAGAACACTGTAAAAGTCCAATTTTCCATCCAAAGGGTCTCCAAAGATCACATTTTCCAGGATGAAAGATAGTGTCCTTTACCACCTGATGAGGATCCAGCAATGATGTATTTGCCATGTCCAGAGTGTAGTACTGTAATTTAGGGAAACTAGAAACAATGTGGTTACTTCTGACTTCTCACGGTACAACCAGCTCCATCCTTGACTGGTTTCCTCAACAGAGTCACAACACATTGGTCTTGCTCTCAGTCAGCATAACATCCTCATTAGCATTATCAACAAGGTCATAAACATGGCATGCCCTAACTATGATTTAATTTCCCTCCTTGATGTTTCTCTAGGACTCAGCAAGCAAACAACTAAAAGGATGAAAGCCAAAACACACAAAATATTGAGCAACATTAGGAAATGTTAATGTAATAAAGTATGGCTGTGGAGCAAACAATATAAATGAAACCTAATAAATGAAAATTAATTACTTTCAAAATGCCTTGAAGAGGCAATCTTTTTGATACAAACTATCCAAAAGAGTGAAAGACTTATATTGTCACTTTTTCCTCTTATATCCACTCGGCTCTTAAGAACAACAGTATTGACAGTGAACAGGAACTTCAACTACAGGTCCAATTTATTTAAGTCGTGCGAAGATCCCACTGAAAAATGGTACATTTTTCTATGCAAAATTATATACACAGAATAAATGTGCTTCAATTTTGTAATGGCACAACAGAGTATGAAAACCCTTTGAAGGCCAGGCTATTCAAAATATTAAGGTTCAGAAAATACAAAGTCTTAGTGGGCTTTCCAATATATTATTACTATTCCTGTTATTTACCTAAGGGTTTTACTTCTCTTGAGAAAATAAAAAAGTAAGACTGGCTGATCCACTTAAGATTTCCCATGCTGGAAGGTTAAACCTCTGCTCAGAACCAAGATTTCTACATTGGAAAAAAGTCAGCTAGGAAGAGAACTTGGATTATTAGTAAAATATCTCTGCAGAATTAGCTGAATGTTTCAGAAAGACATGCTTTCAGAAAACGAATCTCTGAACATAGAAAAATAAAGTAGTTGAAAAGAGTGAGATTAACACACCCTGTTCTTCAGTGAAGGTACAACCATGAACCCTAACTTTAAAAGATAAAATAGTTGCTGAACTATTATAAAGCTTCCTAATTTGCCTGATACAATCTAAATACACTTCGGAATGAACACTGTCTCTTCTTCTGATAAATCAAACAACTGATCAAAAGTGTTTCTTATTATTTGATAGCAATTAAGTTTAAGAGACTGTCCATGAATGAACAAGAGCTATACAAATTAATGCAACATTGAGTGTGTTTTAAAGTAGCATTCTGGGAAGGATTTAATAACTACTCACTGAACAACACACATTCTGATTCAGAGTGAGAAAACCGGTTAATTATTGAGAAAACACAGTAAAGCACTGCTTCTTCCAATATATATATTCAAATGTGTATTTTCTTCCTGAAACAAGTATGATCTCTACTAAAATCAGAAACAGTTTCTTGAAAGAGAACATCTGCATTGTAACTGTCTGCCACACTTCTTAATATATAAAAATACCTCCAGTGCAAGACAATATTTTTGTCCTGACATAGATATCTATGAAATCACTAGAAATACAGTATTGCTGTATTCTTGGTCAGGGTTTGGAGACCTTTTTTTTTTTTCCAGTCCAGTGTATTAATTTTTTAAATTATTTAAATGGGTGGAAGAGAAGTATATAAATACATAAGATCAATTACTTTAATACTTTTTGCCCCACCCCCAAAACCCTAGAAAACCAGTCACAACCAAAGAAACATATTGAACTACAATCCAAAAAAATAACCCCACAACACAATAAACAAAAGCAAAAAGAATCAAACAAAAGGCCTCAAACAAAATTAAAAAACAAACAAACAAAAAAATTCCACTGGTACGGAATGGCACTGGAACAGGTTGCCCAGAGAAGGGGTTCCAACCTATAACCTTTCTACGATTCTGTGAATTGCACCATATTAAAGGCTTCATGTTATTTTACAGCATATTTAAATGTTGGACATAAATTTAGACTTTTCTGTGTTCTAATGGTTATGCAGGAGATTAACTACTTCGTAAGTGTATGGTAATTAGCCAGAACAACTGACGTACTCTCAAATTAGGGAAAAAAAGCCTGTATCTTAACCTATTTTTTCCTTTTTGGGTAAGACTAAGAGGCATATTGCTATACCAGTACTTATTTATTAACTATCTCCGAAGGTATTATTTGTTTGTTTGCACAAGAATACCTAGAGAAAAGATACAAGGAAAGCAGCACTTGGGGGCACTTTCATTTTCATGCATTTGTATTTGATTCCTGTTACATAGGCTATCGGAAATCATCACACCATTACTGATTATATATGAGCAGACATCTTATCCTTCCATTACAAGTTATAATGACAGTGGACTTGCAACCTAAAATTCAAGCACAACAAAATAATGAAACCTCATGGGAATGGACAGCTGAACACACCATTTATTCAGATTGTTACCTGATGGTTTATTTCACTTCAATGTATTCTATTAGTAATCTTGGCAAATAATATCAACCGAAAGATGTATACAAGCAAACGAAATCTATTCTGAAATTCTACTTAAAAATTAAAGTTTCACCTTTTACAAAAAATTCAGAAGCATTTTCTTCACTACCACCTAAGGATATCCTCTACTACAAACAATTTTATTTTTAAATGAGGCAGGGCTTTTTGTTCTGGCCTTGCTTTTGTAAGCATCTACACAGCAAGTGTACAAAAATTGCTTCTCCTATTTGCATATACACCTATTTCATTAAGTGTATAACCAGCACTGTATGATTTTTGTGCATTCCTCTGGGACTATAGAAATTTGGAAAATCTGTTTTATTGCTTTTGTTGACAGTACAACTCTATGCAAAAGCAAGTACACAAACTGATTGTTTCTGTGCAATTTCTCCAGTTGGCTTTGCAGGAGATCTCCTTACATTAATCCCTTGAAAGCTGCTTAGGAAAAAAAAAAAAAA
>VXAK01008667.1:331-148459 GCA_013399435.1 Arenaria interpres
TTATTTAAAAAAGCCAGTCACAACATATTTGTATCTGTAGATGATTAGTAAAAGGAAAACATGAGTAGGATGAATTTTAGATGGTGGCTTGGTTTTAGATTTTTAGAAAAAAGGAAATATCAGACGGTGTGGTGCTAATGAAAGAGATTGATTTGACAGAACTGAAGAATAAAGTCTTCTCTTGAGCTGCTGTATAGATACATCCGGACTGTAAAACACTCACAGTGGCTGAGAAAGTTTCCTTCCACAGTCCTGCCAGTGGACCTCAAGCTTGAAATAGAAGGACCACCTCCAAGGGTGAGAGAGGAATTAATTCCTCATAGCCATTCAGCATTTGGCCTCTCTACTGAGACTTCCAACAAGAGGGAGCCAATTAATGCAAATTAATTGTGGTAATGGCTTTTGTAATGTGGAAGTAGGAACTGGATCAAGACCACCAAACTTATTTCACACAGGCCAGTAAACAGCCTTAAAATGGAAAGGGCTTTTCATTCTCTCATGAGCTGGATAAAATCCAGTGACCTGGAGGTGAAAGGTGTTAGAGCCCAATGTCCTGAACCACATAGTTCTCTTATATTTGTATCAAAATTCCTTAGAAGTATTTTATGAAAGACTAAAAACATCAATTATCTCCATGGCTCTAAGAGGAATGGAAGAAAACTGCTAAATGCAGCAAGTTACAATAGGGTTTCTTTTCCTTATTTCAGGAACAGTGCTGCTCTCTACAAGGCCTGTGTGTGAGATGGTGCAAGTTGTGTTACAAGACCTAAATACAACACTTCTTTTCTTACTTACAATGGCTGAAATTATCTAATGCCATAAAAGAACACTGTGTACTCTATTTGTATCTGGCTACTCTGTGATATTTTGCTAAAGGAAGTAAAATCTGAACAGTTGCAGAGAATCAGGAAAACCTCTCTTGACAGAGTAGGGTAAAAGGTGCTTAATTCAGTGAGCATAAGAAAAAGGGAACACAGAGGAAATATGTACGGTCACTGTCTATGAGTACATTGATGGGTAAACATTAGAGAAGAACCGTTTAAGCTTATAGATGGGGCTGGCACTGAGCCAATAAATGTAAACTGGACATGAACGGATGGAAACTAGAAGATGACTTCCAGCCAGAAGAATGGGATTTTCAGCAGGATCAATGGTGGCAATATTCTAACCTGAGTTAAAGCAGCAGCTCAGTACAGCTGTAAAAAGAATGTCCTGTTTGCCTCCGATAGGAATATGAGCTCTCTGAAGGTGGCTTAAAACAACACCTAGAGAAATATGAAATAACACTGTATTGATCTGAAATATCTTTTTAATTCAAGGTGTTAGTAAAGAAACGAGTCCTTTCTTCTAGAGAAAAAGGATATCTGCGAACTGTTGTTTGTCTTACTTATTTGTGGCTGGGAGTCTCTTTTTTTTTCACCGTCTATAATTCTTCTTTCCTCTACTTCATAATAGTAGTCACAATCGTTTATGTAGGTTTAGAGCTTAAAAGAAATGCTTACCTTTTTGTCTTGTTTTTTTCTGAATTCTCTTTCTTGATTAGAGACCGTGACTACCACCTAAAGACCTACAAATCAGTAATCCCTGCAAGTAAACTAGTGGATTGGCTTATTGCACAGGTAAGAAAATTTTAAGATGCTGATGCTGCTGTAACTTAATTTTTCAGTTCCATTTAAAAGTAAAATACATTTATCTTGAGAACGTAATTAAACATTCTGATACTTTGAACTTAAAATCTTATGCTTTCTGTTATTGTTCAGTTGGTGAAAACTTATTATTTGGCAGCATAAAGAGGAAGAAAATCCTTTGCTAGCCTTAGGAACGATGAACTGGCAGTTCTTGGGGATCTTTTCTATTTCTTGTGATTTTCTGAAGACATTTAAAGCAATTCTGGTCTCATTTAATCTTGTATAGGTGTGGTACAATTTTACTGAAAAATGAATCTAGAGTTTTACACCAACAGCTACACCATTGTCTTTAGAAATTGTAGTTGCCCCACATTTACCTTGGAATTTTCAGAGAAGACCCTGTAGCTTGGGAAATTAAAAAATTAGCTTTGAGAATCTAAAGTAACCTAAAGGGAGAGTGTGTCATCTTGCTCACCATCATAGAGTCAAAGGTACATTCCGTTTTTGTCTTAAAGGATGGTCTGATTCACAATCACATTAAGTCCTATATACGGCCAAAACAACATAAAGGGAGGGTAGTTTGAATGAGAATCAGGCCTCTGACGACCAGGCATGTTGTCCTTCAGAAATGTTTCCTGCAATTGCATTTGACATCCTCCTACATTAATTAGATTGATATGATTTAAGGTTTTTCTGTGCCAAATAACTGCATGAGAATGGAGTAGTCAATTGTTTTCCTGTTAAGAGCATAGAGAAGAGCAAAGATATTAGTACTGAGGTTGTCGTATCAGTTACATGTGATTTAATGGGGTCTTATTTGTGGAAAGCTGAGGCGAAAAAAGTCTGCTATGGCCAAAGAAGAGATGTAATGAGGTTCATCTGGACAACATAATAGTTAATCGTAGAGCTGAAGGCAGTAGAAATACTCAGAGAGCAAGGTAAAACATCAGCTCTTGGTCTGGAAAAGGTAGCTCATTTCCTTCCCCATTTTTCTTCATTTTGGTAGGTTAATCTGGCTGTTGGTTCTTCTGTTTGCTGAACTTCACAATAAGATTTAATCAGAATTTACTAAAGCCAGATTTGGAGATACAGAAGACTCTGTAATTTCTATTGTGTATATGTGTGCATATGTACATGTATACAGATGCAAAGATGAGGGAAATTTCTTCTGTGCTCAGTTAAGGGGAACATTGTTAAACATTGAAATCTTTCTATGGTCCCTTTGTATATTTAGAGGTAAACCTTGAAGGGAAGGGGCTCATTCTTTCATTGATTCTGGACCCTCTAAACTTCGTTTTAGTCCTAACTCTAAGAAACTTGAAATGGCAATTTTATGAAAGGTAGAATGGAAGTAAAGGGACAAATGCAAAGTAGAAACTTGCTCATAAGATTCTTTCTTTTGCTCCAGTGAGTCTTTTATCTCTTTCCATCTATTCGTCCATCCATCCATCCCTCCCTTTCTATTGCAGTATATATTGCACCTCTGTGCATTGCATTATATTAGGCTTTCTCCTTCCCACTTAGAAGGAGCACTTCATAATCTTAAAACTCCTTTTCCATTATATCAACAAAATATTTAAAGTGGTTTGGTTGCTGTTCTTAACTTACCTCTGTTCATCTGCTTTCTTTTTTCCTGCATGTGGGTTGTACACAATCTAGGTCAGAGACCTTCTGAGTTGCTGGGTTTATGCATCTAAAAAACAATCAGCCATGGGCTGTGATTAGGGCTTTAGACCTCGTATCATTACCAGAACTAGACAACAATAATAATAATAATAATAGTAATGGTGGCAGTAGTAATAGTGATAACAACAGTGTGCTTTGGACGTGATTCTTCACTATGCTACTGACTGTAAACTGTTTTTATAATTCTGCTGACTCAAATTCAGTGATTGTATTTGAATAAAGCTAAATTATCTTGTCAAAACTAGTGTATCTGGTTTCCCATCCAATTTCTGTATGAAAAAGTTGAGACATGCACATTCTGTTAAGGTTGTTGATTTTAAGTGGTTCTTTTTTCTTAAGATTTTTTTTACTGCTTTCATTGTGTTTGACAAATAACATTTAGAACTACTTACAGGTGAGCTGAAAAGATCTGTTTTAAGTTATATTTTATGATTAGGGAATGCTGTTTTGCTACGAGAATGTTTTAAGGCCAAGTTAAATATCATCAGGAGTAGTCAAGTCTGGTTTAGTGTCTTCCTACACAAAGATTTTGTTACCTTAAACAAAAGTAGATTCCTAGAAGTTAGGAGAGTAACATTAAAAGGCATTTCTCCTCCAGTTTATTTACGGTTGAAAGAATAAGTTAATTTTTTAAGCCCCAGCCTCTGTAAAATAAACTACCCATTTATCCCATAAAGTAACACAACATGAGTGTTGAGAATTGACACATGACAAGATGTTGAAAATGAGGAAGGACTTATGAAGACTTGAAATTAGTTTATATCAACAGTTTAACTTCAGGTTTATTAAAGCCCTTTTCTTGGCTTTCCTTGTGTGATTACACAATCATGCAGTTCTTCCAGCTGTGATTTTTTTCTTACCAAGACAATAGTATTTAGTTCTCAATTTGTAAATGTCATGCCTTGATGATTGGAAAGAGCTGATCCTGGTTTATCTTGTATTTAAATGGTGTCTTCACACCATAGCGGTGTTCTTTGCCAGTATTTGCCTGGCAAATAGCTACTGCTGTCCTTAGCAGGACTTGAAGCCCACACTGATGTTCTGCTCTTGGTCTGCAAGCTGGTTTGCTTAAACAAAGTCAGTCTGCTACTCTGCAGTTACTGCTAGAGGTTCAGGATATGTAGTTCTCCAGGTGGAGAGCCAAATAACAAGGTTATAATACTTCTTCAGGATACAAGTTCTAATTTAGTAGAACTGAAAGTAATATGTTGAAATTGTTCCTCTGCCAAAGCAGCAGGTCTTCTACCTGCTGGAATGAGCTGACCAACTGGTCTTAGTGAGATAGCAGATAACCCTTCATGGGTTAAACACCTTCTTTCCAGAATCCTGGTCTTTGTCTGCCTAGTTCCTGTAGGTGGCATATATATAGGGATGAAAGGAATTTGGGCAACGGGGTAGCTATTTTAATTTCTTGCTATTGTTACCTACAAAGAGCATCCTTCTAATTTCAGAGCTACAAGTTATGCTGTGGGGAAGGGGAATAATTTATCTTAGGAAGTCGCCTGAGATGTAATATTTATCCTCTTGTTTCTAGGGAGACTGTCAGACTCGGGAGGAAGCTGTCGCACTGGGTGTTGGACTCTGCAATAACGGCTTCATGCATCATGGTAATGCATCAATATTGCTCCCCACAGCCAATTAAAGGAGCTCTTAATTCAGTCAGGTTAGCTGACTGTCTGAAAATCCCTTTTCTATAGCTGTGCCATACATGCTGACATGTATACAATTGCAGGCATCCCAGCAGGTCCTTCTAAAAAGCAGTCTTTGAGCTTACACAAAATGTCTAAACCTGCTACCTTCCCAAGTGAATCCCCTTGCTAATAGTTACGATGAGCCCTGAAGTGATTAGACAAGTTAGAAGGGGAATGTTTTTTCACTGCATCTCTTTCAGAGCCATCAGACCAATCCATAGCCAAGTGCTGTCCTGAAATATCACCAAGAAATGTCAGGTACAAAGTACAATTGCCTAGTACTTGCCAGTGGACAGCAAGCAAAATCCTCAGAACTGAATCTCTGAAGCTTCCAAATCTGGAGTGCCAAATTGCCATGTTAGACATCATCCATCCTCAGTGATACTGCTGCTAAACTGGGAAAGTAAAAAACCCATATCTGTATCAGTATCAAATAGCACATATACAGTCCTAAGAGTAAAACACAGTTTGTTCAGTGAAAAATCCAGTTTTAGTCATAAATAACATTTGCTTTCTATATTTTGAATAGTGATTTTGAGAGGAGATTATTGTAAATAACTAATAGAGAATTTGCATAGTACTTGATAAGAATGTAAGAATAATTGCTTTTCTTTAAAGTATTTGTTCTTTTTTGAGCCCATGTAAACTTTCAGCATTCATAGCATCCTTTGGCAAGGAGTTTCTTTGTGTAAGTACATGTTGAATAAAGAAGTTGTTCCTCAGGTTTTAAAGTTGTCCCTTGCTGCTTTTATTTGAATCCCCCAGGTCTCATATTTGAAAACATGGCAAAGAACT
This sequence comes from Arenaria interpres, assembly GCA_013399435.1. Lineage (NCBI taxonomy): Eukaryota > Metazoa > Chordata > Aves > Charadriiformes > Scolopacidae > Arenaria > Arenaria interpres. Next base: position 6,132 of record VXAK01008667.1, read on the forward strand.
TTGTCATGCCTTCCAGAATTTTATAGATCTCTCCTCCCTCTCAATTCCTTTTTAGATTGAAAAACTTTAGTCTATTTAGTCATTTCTTACCTTTAGCCATCACCTTTAAACAGCCATTTTACCCCTCTTTGTTCCTTTTACAGTTTTACCATGTTAATTTTGACATGAGAACAGAGCATAAGGTATTGTGTAGCATTTTTCTTCCAAGAGGATATCCTGCATTTTATATGCATTCTACATGCCAGGGAGGTCAAATATCGTATGATGAGCTACTATGCACTGGGAAGAAAAGTATATCCCTAAAATACAGTAGCAGCTTAAAAATCTAGAGCTGAATAGGTGACTGACAGGGATACATCTGGGCTTTGTTCTGTAAAGAACTCTGGAAATGTTTAAGATTTCCTTTAACTTTCTTTTTTGTTTCTCTCTTTCTTTCTCTATGTAAATGCATGCATGTATTTCATATATATGGTTTCCAGTCCTGGAGAAAAGTGAATTTAAGGATGAATCCTTATATTTCCGCTTTTATGCTGATGAGGAGATGGAAGGCACCAGTTCCAAGAGCAAACAATTACGTAATGACTTCAAGCTCGTGGAAAACATCCTGGGAAAGAGTCTTCTGGTAAGAAATATATTAATGTAAACCTTGAAGCTTCCATGAAACTGGTATTGTTTTATATTAGAGGAGAATGAGACAGAAAATCATAACAGAGCAGAATTGAAATGGAGAATTGCACCTGTAGCTAGGCTTTTCTTCGCAGCATAAATACTAATTCTTGAACTACTTTGCTGTAGAGCTCCAACTTCTGTAGCTCTGTCTTTTCTGGCTGGGCAGATCACAAAGCTTATTCTAGTGGCCAGGGAAATCTGTAAGTTGCAGGGTCTCTTCTCTAGCACGCGACCATCCTGCAGCACCTGGGAGCTTTGGATTCACAGCCCACACACACACGTGCCAATGCAAGTAAATTCCTGCCTTTTTCTAATAGGTCTCATGAAAAGAGGAGACTCAGAGATACAACTGTTTCATCCAGGGCCCAACCCCTTTCCATTCCCACAAAGCCCTTGAGAAAGTCTGGAAGTGAGCTGGGAGCTGGACGTGGCTTAGCAGGCACCATAAGTTTCTTGAGTGCACTGAGCAAGCACCACAGTGTTAGTGTGGTGGAGGAGAAAGTAACGGGCACTATTATCTTTGGAGAGGTCTGCCATCAAGTTTAAACGCAGTTTAAGTTCAAACACAGTTTAAGCACCCTTATATGTGAGGTAGGTTCAGATGCAAGTTAAAAGAGTGATAAGAACACAGATATTTCAGGACATCGTTGTCTAAGTGATATGAATATGCCCTGCATTACTGGATTAAGTATCAGCTTTACTTTGTTTATGGAAACCATTTTCCAAACAATACTGTTCTTTATGTTCGTGCTTTTGCAACATTACTATTTTCTCCAGATTCCCACCTCGCTAAAAGCCATCACAGTCCTTGCTGCACTGGGATTATTCTAGCACTGTTTGGACTTGGTAGTCGGATTGGTGTAAGGTCCTTTTTCCAGGATCCTTGTTTAGTGCCAGCAGCTCAGGGCCCATCTTGTTCTGCCTTTGAATACTGGCAGAATACAGGAGCAGGATAAAAACTTGGGTCAGAAACTACAAAAGCAGAATTGCTGGAAAAGATCCAGAGGCCCATTATATGGGAAAATTTTTCCTGTGGTTCACACAAACTTCACAGTAGCACTGTTGTCATGTCTCCCAGGAGACCAATCTCTGTAGAGAAGTAATATTTAAAGCACCACGGTCCCTCAAAATTATCCCTCTATGCATCCAGTGCCAGAGACTGGCGTGTCAGGTTAATGTGATTATCCTCATGGAGAGCTGTTGGATAAAGAGAAGTAGTTAAAAGGTGATAAACTTTGTGGGATTTCTTACTGTGATTTGCAGAGCACTCAGAGATCAGTTTCATGTAAGTTGGTGGGAATTGCCATCGTTTAGGCATTTTTAATTTTCCACCTTATCAAGACAAGACAGTTTGAGGAAACAGATTGACTAGTATGTCTCTTCCACTTTTTTCTGTCAGTTCAAGGCACTTATGTTAAAATGCCGAAATGCAGCAGTAATATTTTAGCTGTGAAATGAGGGATTTAAAGTTATTGAATTCTATTTTCTGTTAATGTAATAATAATTTATTAGTACTCACTAAAGAGACAGAACAAACAAGCAAACTTTGCACATGGACTATTTACTAGTCATTAATCATAATCCCTAATTGGTCCTTCCAGTCACTCCGTAATTTGCTAACTGAAATATTTTCAACAGGAATAATTTTAATATTAGTATTATTGTCATTCTAAAATGCATCAGTCAGCCTCTGTCAAAATACAGTCCCATCTCAAAGAATAAACAGTCTGAAATGAACAGCACATGCTGAGTAAGAAATCTCCTACTTAGAGGGCACAGATTTTTGTCAAGTGAGTAGCAGTCATGCTAAAATTATGTGTTGCCCTCATTTTCACAAACAAATTAGCAGTCCCCTGAACGTTTGTGAAGAACCCACAAATAGCAGTACAGTAAATGCGTGACACTTATCCACAAAAAAAATTGTCTCTGAATTCTATTTTACTCTGTGTTTAGCAATTATGAGCAGCTGGGATCCTGAGGCTTTGCTGTCTGTGGAACATCACTACTTGCCACTTTATGCTCACAGGAGGGCATTGATCCTTCTCTTTCCCCGATCCCACCATAGGAAGTTTAATGGAATTTCCTCAGCACTGGCTTTTGAAACATGCTTTTCTACTGCCGTGAAGTCCAAGCTGTTTAATGGAGGGCTTCCCCTACACCCGTCATCTAAGTTTGCTCTATCCCTAGAGAGCTTGACCTTGAAAACAGAGAACAACAGAAGCTTGGGCAAATACAGCATTAGAAATGCCAAGGAAAAAAGTGCTTTCAGTCTGAAAAAATGCATTTCAAACAAAATTTAATACTCATTTATTTGTGCAATAGTTTCTCATTGAAAGACATAAATCTTGATAAACTGAAAAAATATACAACATTCTTTGCATAGTTGAAGAGAATTTGGATTTTGGATTGACTCCAAGCATTGAGACTTGGTTACTACAGTGTGCTGTTAACTTGTAATCAGCACCTCTGCTTGTTAGCCCAAGCCAACCTCGACGCAAATTAAAGCCGGTAGCTTGGAGCTGAATATCAGGCAAGGGCAGTTGCCCGTAGAGATGGGCCTCTGTTAAAGTTGCCTAAGAGGTTTAATGCACGTACAGTGCTAGAGTCCTCAGAAGACTCTAGTGTCTGTCTTACCTCAAAAGAAAAGCATTTCCAGTGATTTCTAAAGGTGATATGTGCAAATGTTGCATGCAGCATTCTCAAAACTGTCATGCTGGATTGAAGATCTAGACTATAAGTGTAAACTTCAACAACTTTCCAGTGATATCTCCTGCATTCTTCCAGGGTATCCCATATTTCTTGTTCTCAGCAGTATGTTGTACAGTTGCAGGAGAGAGTAGTGTCCGTGTCCCACTGCAGTTCACAGCCAGGGCTGTTGCATGTCCTGGAATTCAGCTCGTGCAGGGACCCGAGTACTGTGGTGTACTCAATGACAGGCGGTGGTTTGAGCACAGAAGTCAAGGCTACCTGGTTTAAATTCTCACATGAGCTCACTGTGTGACCTGAGCAAGACCGTAAGTCACTCTGTGCCTCAGTTTACCGTCTGAAAATTAGGATGCCAAATGCATCTGTCCACAGAGCTTTGCTACTGCTGCTACATCTCAAATCAACTTTGGAAATGAAAATGTCCTAATAATTTAGCACTTCAAGTACCAAGTTTTTAGATAATAGGTAGTCATTTGAGTTCATGTCTTGTCTGTTTTAAACCAGCTAATCCAATAAACACAGTGTCCACCTTAAAATCCTTATAAAACTATAAAGCACATTTTCCTTATTCTAACTATGTATAAATAATAGTAATTTGCATTACTCAAATAAAGCCATACTTAGTCCTTAATAAAAATCTTTTGAATCTTTAATCATTCCAGGATAATTATTTTAGTGTGCTTTGCTAATATAAAACGACCTAATTCTGCAAAATTTCAGCAGAGAGAGAGCAAAAAAGAGATTTCCCTTCGTTCTTCATTATACTAGTGTACCACAGTCTATCGCAGCTTGAGAATTAAATCATTGATTTAATGATGGAAGAGAGCCACTAATACGTGCCCGTCCTCCAGGGATTTCTGATCTCCCAAGGAGACAGGCTGACGAGTCAGTAACGAGGCATCCATCCTCCAGGTGTATGTGGTCAGATAAGGGCTTTGAGTGGATTCATATACTAAAAATTGCAATGAACTCTGAAGTGAAAAACATCCTTTAGGCTTTAAATCTTTCACTGTTCAGAATGAACAGTTTCATTTCAGTGCTCCATTTCAAAGCTCACAAACCGGAAGAAACTTTGAATCATTTTGTATATATTAAGCCTATTTTGCTAATGTGGCAAACCATACCTTTAAAGATAATAGCCGTGGGGCTGAGTTAGATATTCTGGAGCTTCTCATTGGAAAGAAATTTTGTCTTTTCAAATTTTGTTTTAGTGCCCCGCAGGGTTGGACTTTAGAAAGGCTGGGGAGACTGGAATAGCCTGAGAGATGAGATGGCAGGAAAATAGCTCTCTTCAAATGGATGCTGCTGAGGGCCACAGAAGCCTCATCAGTTTGTGAAGCATTCAGACTTGACGTTACCTGATAAGCCACTGCTCCTTCAGAAATTCTTAACCAAGTCAGACTGTTCAAGTGTGTTGAACAGAGAATAGTTTATGCTGGAGGGCTGTAGGGAAGGCTGCGAGAGAAAGATGTGCATCCTGGGCCCTGTTTCAGGAAATGATGGTCAATCTGCCTATGCTGCCTCTTTTGCTGCTGATGTCTGCAGGAGCTTAGGCTGAGTGTTCCTGCTTGTGCGTGAACAGTAGGAGCAGCCTGGGGAGGCTGCCGAGAGTGAAATGGATCCAGTTCCTTCACCTCTTTCACTTGGGGAATTGTTGTACTCAAGCCAAGGCCCTTCGTGTGTATGCAGTTGCAGGGATCAGCAAGTGTGGTGGGTAAACTGGACACTGTACCCTGTGCATTAAAGTCATGCTCTTGTGACATGAGAATGATGTAATGCTGGAAGCTACCCCATAGCTGAGCATCAAGCTACTCCACATCTCTGTCTTCTGCTCCTGGAAATCTGTCAAATCTCCCTTCACAAACAGTGAGCATCCCCACGCCACAAGTGTTTTCTAACTCCGTAATCCTCCTTGTGCAGGAAGGGGCAGAAATGGAGAGGTAACACACAAGCATTGTGCCCCACATCCCAAAAATGCTTCATGAATATAAAAGATGGCGGTGTGACAGGCCATTCTTTGCACAGTTTTTCTTCTCTCCACTCTCCTCCCTCCCATCTCTGCCAAAATTTTCTTTGAATATGTTCTGACTACATTTGCCCTCTGGTTTTGATTAAACGTGCTTGTTTCTCATATGGTCTCTTTTTTTAACATGGTTGTCTTTCACGATTAAACAGATGCTGCCTTATGTTCAAAAAACTGATTGGATTTCAGGGGCACAGAAGTAATTCTTGTAGATGGCAGGTTAGTTAATTGCTTTGGACTCCTTAGGGATAAATGATGTTCAGCTGTGGAATTGCAAGGTATTACTACTTTATAATAAAGGATGAATCATAGCCTTCTCCAAATATTGCAGTTTGAATGTTATCCTTAGTCTGCCTTTTCATAGGAGAGTGTCACCAGTACAGGAGAGTCAGTATACGGAAAGTAAGATTTCTTTCTTTACAACATGCTGATAACGTTCCTAGTGTTGATGCACTTGGGATTTCTTAAAGGTGTTTTGGTTCTTTGCTTTCAAACCAAATGCATTTTTGCAGTACTAATGATCAGAGAAAGGTAGGTAATTAAAAATGATAGCATATAAAAGTTAGCCATGCATAGTAATGGTAGCTGCACCCAAGAGATTGTGTAAGTTTGTGTATCTGCTGGCTTCTTAAGTTTAGCAAATCACAGTCTCCAAATTTTTAAATAACTTTTCACATATGCTTTCAAAATCCACCAAAAGAAACTACACAGTCCCGTCAAATGTAAAATGAGAATTGGATGGGAGAGCTATCCTAGAAATTTTCTATTTAAACCCTTATTGTGTGGGGCTGAAACTCATTACACGTGCAACACTAAAAATCTAACCAGTGATATACCCATTTTTCTCAGATCTCCTTTTATTAAACATGCATAAATAGCATTGATTCTAAAAATATTTTGTTAGAAATATCCAAGAATGGCAAACGTACTTGTCAGTCTTTGTACTTTCCTTTCCATCAGTTAATCTGAACATCATTTGATGAAGATTTTTTCCCTGCAGATCTATTTTGTCATGCATTATTTTAACATGGCTGTATGGCTCCTGCAAGAAAGCATTATTCTATTTCTTTAATTTTTTTCTAAGGTGAATTCCTGTAAAAGGACAAAGGTTATAGGCTGATGACATTGGCTTCAGTAGAAAAAATGACAGTATTTTGAAGTAGTGCAGTAATCATCTGAATCAAGGAAATAATACTCAGTAGGTTTTCTTTCCCAGTGGCATGCTAGGTTATAGATAGAATTGAGTTAAAAGGAAAAATAAAGCTAATTTATCAGATGGTTCTTAAATGTGTAGTGTTTGCTCAAATGCAAGATGTTTATCTAGTAGAATTTCCCCTTGTCCATTTACCAGTGGCCAGGCTTGCTTTATTTTTTTTTATGGGAAGTGAGTTGTTAAGCTTTTTTTTCACTGTTAATAAGCTACTAGAAAAGGATGAGTGAAACGTATATTTGCCAAGATTGATATGATTTTAAAAAATATTTATAAGGCAGGTCTGTGTGATGTCCATTAGGTCAAATAAGAGGAAGCAGATTACCAGGAGCAAGAACCACCAAGTCTTCTGTCAACCATAAAAAGATACAGACTGAGCACATGACATGGGTCTTGTATTTTTTCCCTAACACAAAGCTCACATGCCTGGACTCTAGAGGAAGGACCTATAGATGTCAGAAATTGTTCTCTTACTGGTCATCCAGAATTTTAGCCAGCAGACCAACTATTATGATGTCATTTATGTATTATCTATAAGAAATAGGCCTGAGATACCCAGTTTATCTGAAACTGATAGCTAAGGAGGACTCATAAATTGTTCATTATTGGATATGTGGGATGCATTTTAAAAAATAAATAAATGACTGTAGTTTCATCTGTAAGTACATTCACCAATAGAAAATACCGAATATTGATGAATTCCATAACCTAGAAGTGAAGGATCTAATGAGGAATGAAGGACTAGGAGTTAAAACCAAATGCACTTTCTAATGAAAGAGTTGATTTACCATTGGAACAAACTCTCAAGGGCAGGAATAGGCTCTTCACTTCTTAAGGACTGCAGATCATAATTAGATAACTCTCTGGAAATTCTGCTTTACTATAGTAAGGGCTCAATTGAAAAATAACTAGATTAAATTTTATGGCTTATGTTATGTAGGAGATCAGACCAAATGACCTAACGTTCCCTTTCAGCCTTAAGATCTACAAGTCTATGTCAATCATAGCTTGCAGTGAAAAGTCCAATTTCACATCTCCATCGTTTAGCTTTTTAGCTAATTCCATATTTATGAAGCGTTACCTTGTGCTCTTTTTAAGATTTTACCAGAAGAGGATGACTATGGATTTGACATGGAAGAAAAGAACAAAGCAATCGTGGTGAAGTCAGTTCGACGAGGGTCTTCTGCAGAGGTATGACCTGACCCTCATAAATATTTTGATTTTGGTGTCTAAGAATATTTCAATGCTCTTAAAAGGTACAAAACCATCCTATTAAGGTTGGTTTCATTTAAGGTTTCATTTTAAAGGCAACTAATAGAAAACGGGGTAACTTCTGCAATTCCTGTGGTAATAAACTGTCTCTGCAAATTGCTAAGTGTTTTGACATTTTTGGGTGACTTCCTGAATACGTTTAATATGCAATAGGACAACAGCAGTCTCTGTGTGTGATGGTAGCATACCTCAGATTCATTAGCAACTTACATTTGAGGAGGGAGGAAAAGTTGTTTTGGGATTGCAAAGATGTTCAATCAGAAAAAGGTTTATTTGAGTGAAAGCTGTTTTTTTAGATTTGTATTTTTCTTCTTAAAGGCATGCACTCATTTCTCTGGCATTTTTTAAGACCTCTACAGACTACCTTTGCTTTGTTTCTTTGAGGCACATAGATGGTCCAAATGTGATAGAATCTGAGTATTCCATAATAATTTGTTTATCCATACAAAACCCTTGAGTGGATAATATAATGTGATCCTCCGTGTACCGAAATAAGGCGCAGACAGACTGAAAGTCTATTTTATGAAAGCTGTTTAGGTGCTTTTAGCACCTGTGAAGATAAGAGACGACTAAATGACTTGGCCAGGGTTTCGCAGTAAATTGTGTCAGCACACAGGCAGTACTTCTAATTAAAAGTCCAGGACAACCATTACAGAATTTTTTTAATGTCCACATTCATTTGTTTATCACTGCTTTAGGCTAGAGATGACTCCTGGATGACTCGCCCAGTGCAAACAGCTGAAATGGACAGACTAATTTTAGCAACTTGAGAATGTCAAACTGAAAGGAATTTTGAACTGAAGTTTAATATTAGAATTAAATTATTTCGGTATTCCTGATTCTCGTTTGTTTTATGGTCACCAAAGAAACCAATCCTATGCTCTACCTCATGCTCAAAATCAACATAGATTGGCCAAAAATTTTATTAATCTAAACCTCTGCTGTAAACCATTGCCTGACAGATAATCCTTCTGCCCCCTCTTTGGCTGTATGCCTGTGGAATATCCTGCAAATCTGTTGTGTTTTAAGACAACAGAAGCACACAAGTTTCTAAGGAATCTTTTTCTTGATCTTCCAAGACAAACTATCTATGACCATGAGCCCGTCTTTTCAACTTTGACTTAAAATATTGCTCCAGAAAAGAACTAAATATGCATTTCTCTGAACCAGAGGGCTGTCGGCTCATTCTGGAAAGACCTGAGGTCCAGCATTAATGCATTTCATTACATTCTTGGGCTTTTTTTAATTGCTTTGTGATACTTGAAAGATATCCAGTGTGTAGTTCTATGTGGCTCAGCAGCTGTAGGCCATTTAGAGACCCCGTGCCTGCTGTCACACTCTTTAGGGACTAAAATTAAGACATGCAGAGGAGGCCACAAAAATGATCAGAGAGCTGGAGCACCTCTCCTGTGAGGACAGGCTGAAAGAGTTGGGATTGTTCATCCTGCAGAAGGGAAGGTTCCGGGGAGACCTTCTTGCAACTTTCCAGTACTTAAAGGGGGCCTACAGGAAAGATGGGGACAAACCTTTTAGGGCCTGTTGTGATAGAACAAGGGGTAATGGTTTTAAACTAAAAGAGGGAAGATTGAGACTAGCTATAAGAAAGAAATTTTTTACAAAGAGAGTGGTGAAACACTGAAACAGGTTGCCCAGAGAGGTGGTAGATGCCCCATCCCTGGAAGCACTCAAGGTGAGGTTGGACAAGGCTTTGAGCATCCTGATCTAGTTGAAGATGTCCCTGCTTGTTGCAAGGGGGTTGAACTAGATGACCTTTAAATGTCCCTTCCAACCCAAACTATTCCATGATCAGATTCCTGTACTGATAAGGTACTTGAACTGCAGTTTGGGAACTCTTTGCCTGATGTGTATGTTCAGCTTCTCAGTTTTGGCCCTTAGATAGAATAGTGGGTGCCATAGTGGGTGCTTCTCACGCACTTTCTCTCCTGATCCTGAATGATAAGCAGCTCTCAGCCCCGGACTCATCTGTGGGAATTGTCCCCCCATGCACCCGGCAGCAGCTGCCTGTGACAGTTAACACTTGCTCAGCTCACCTAGACAGAGGGTCACAAAAATCATAAAGCAGTGGTTGGCTGATGTGGACTGTGGCACATCCCATGCCTGTTTCAAGTTCCATGTCTTCAGAAAGACATTCAGAAAGTCAGCGTCTCCTCAGTTTATACCGTATGTTCCTTTCTAAGCCAGCTCACTTGCAGGTTAATTGTAGCTGGGTCTATTCCCACAAGTTTTAATCCTGGAACTGTTTTATGAATGATACCTCTATCAGAAGGAAGCAACAGTGAAAAAAAATTATCCTTTTGGGAGGTATGGTTGCTGTCTTACTCTGAACAGCCAACTGACGAGCAGATGTCTGGTGTTTGAACAGACTGTGTTCAACAAGCAGCCGGTTGGCCAGTGGCCATGCAGATGAATAGCAAATAGCACACTGCTGGCATTTGGGAAAAAACAGTGGCCTGGATCCAGACAAGCGCATTGAGTTGTCATAAGGAGCATCCGTTATTCAGAAGCTGTATGACACTGTAGGTCTTTAATCTTAAAGAGATACGCTGTCTAGCCTTCCTTAGCCTGGTTAGTTATATCCCAGTAGAGTAGCAGATTTTTATTTGAAAGTGGCTAGTTTGTAGGGTTTAATATGCGATTTCACACCTCATACATTGATGGATTTGCTGTGATTATGTGTGCAGGGAAGTGTCCCATACGCACAAGCAATAAGTTAGGAATATAAAGAGGTCATCCACAGGTAGAATGATTGCAAGAATGCAAAGAGTGTAGCTAATTGCACATATGTTAGGTGCATGAAGTACCTTGGGAAAATCAAGCTGAAAATTTAATGAATTTAGAAATTTATATAATAATTATTACTTTATAATAAGCTCATCAGTATAAGTAAATGCAAATAGCAGAAACATTTCCATTGAATTATGAACCAAAGTTTGTCAAATTCTATCTTAAGTCAAAACCTCTATTGCTATTTATCCCTGTTATCCATTTTAGAGATTATTTACCAAAAAAAAAGATAGATTAAAAATGTTATTTCCAGGTACACAAGAGGATGTTGTCAATTGTACAGAGCTTGAGAATTAAATCAAGAAGAGCACTTTGTAGTTTTTCCTTTTAATAGCTTTGAGTTGAGCAAAAAAGTGCAGGTTTTTGTAGGTAAATTGACTTTCAGACCACAGAATACATTTAAGAAAAGCCAAGCCATATATAGATATAGTCAGCAGGGTTTTCCTACATTCTCAGATTCATTTTTGCAACAGGTCAAATTTCATATGTGGCAGTAGTACTGTTCAGACTTTCTTTTTCCAAATCAAGAAATTTGTCAGTGGATTGGAGGCAGAACAGGAAAAGGGTTTGTCACATCTAGAAGAAAGGCCAATTGCTGGACCTTGAAGCCGTAGGAACTCTAACCTGGGAAGGGTTAATATTTTTTTTTCTTTTTACTCCATTAAAGGGATTTTTTTTTTCCTTGATATCCTAACACCTAGTCTAAGTGCTGCTGTGTCACACTTTAACTGGTATAGATCATCAAGTGGTATGTTTAGGGTTATTGCCCAGGGGGCAGAATAAGGCATCCCGATTCTGTCATCAATCTGTTTCTGACTTTCTATACGACCATTTTCAAATAACTAGAGTTAGGTGCAAAAATCTAGGAATTAAAATAAAAATCTTGTAGCTTTGTAGGCTGATGAAGACCCAGAACTTGAGTAAAGCTGAGACAGGTTTTTACCACCACTTAAAAACAGGTCACATTTACTTATGTGGCTAGGTATAGATTGGCTTTGCATGGCTAGTGGTTGAAAATTATATTCTTGGCTCCCTGTGCCCTAGTCCTCTATTAAAAAAATTGTAGCAGAAAAGTACAAAGACACATCTGTTGCAAAGTAAGGTATGTCCATGGAGTGGTATACTTATACAGATATTGGTGGATCTCATTGTTTCTGTAAATGCAGACAACTTTAAGGATGAGGCAACGTTGTATATACAATATTCCATATGACAGTAGTCGTGGGAACGTTCGTGAGTAGAGAACACTTGAACCTTGGGGCCTGAACTTTCAGAGATGCTGCCAATGACCCAAAGTTTTCTGTGGTGTTTGTTTGATTTGCAGATGGCTGGCCTGCAGACGGGAAGGAAAATCTATTCCATCAATGAGGACTTAGTATTCCTACGCCCGTTTTCAGAAGTGGAAACCATCTTAAACCAGTCTTTCTGTTCACGAAGGCCACTTAGGCTCCTGGTAGCTACCAAATCAAAAGAGTAAGTGCCAAAATGGGCAGACAGAGATGATTATCAAGAAATGTCAAATACTAAATATTTCTTCTACAACTTGTAGTGAAAACTGTGTAAACACTTTGCTATGCAGAACCTGTTCAATAGGAAAATGAATGACAAATGAAAGGTATGAGTCACAGGTGTTTAGTGACGAACTTTGTACTTCTAGAAGAGGTTATGATGTATTCTGTTTATACTGCAGTTAACTTTTGGCTTCCTTGTGCACACACAGAACTGAATCACGAGGATTGTCATTCTGTCTCAGGTGTGAAGCTTCTCAGACTCTAATATATGTGCAAGAGAAAGCAATTTGCACCCGATTAAAGCTTGGCTTATTTTTGGATGACACTAACAATATCAGCCCCTACAGTTCTTCAGAGCGTTATTGTATCTTACAATGAGGCTTGGCCCTGTTAATGTCTTGTGAATTATTAGATTCTGTAATCCCAGAATTTGCCATAGAATTGAACGTCTCAATGAGCACTTGATGCTGAATTCTAGTCCAGCATGTCTTGTCCAGTCTATTTTTTCTTCATGGAAAAGATTCTCAGCTGGTGTAAGTCAGCCCAGCTGCACTGAAGTTTGCCCAGAAATGGAAGTGAATATAAATACCATAGAAAGTTTCTGTTCTGTTATTCACTTAAAGATGTAATAAATTTGGAAGTGCCAAATTTTAATCAACAAACAGAATCTCCTTGGAGAATGAAGATGGAATGGATGATTTATTCAGGTCTATTTATTTGTTATTTGTTTGTAAACTATGTGGGTGCTTTCTTTAATCCAAAAACATGGTTGTGAATGCCAGGGAAAGATGCTGTTGGAACTGGCCGGAGCTCTGGCAGCCTAGCTTAAAATGCTGCTTTCTCTTCTCCTTGATTTACCTGCAGGATTATTAAAATCCCAGATTGTCCTGAGGCACTTTGCTTTCAGATACGGGGAGCAGCACCACCATATGTTCATGCGGTAGGAAGAGGTAAGTAGAAAGGCTATGGTATAGTTAAGCTTTGAGTACAGCTAAATAGAATATATGTGTCTAAAAAGTGTGTGTGTGTGTGTATATATCAATAAAAATATCCAGGTTTCATTGTCAAACTTCTTCTAAACAAGTTCTGACAATTTATTTTAATAACCATAATGACTAGGAACGTCTGTGATAGAGAAGGATTAGAAAAATGAAACAGTTCCTGCCTCAAAGTGCTTATGATGTAAATACAGTCTGAGGAAGTGGTATCATTATAAGCTTTGGGTCACTAATCCCATCAACACTAAACAAGGAATAACTTAATTCTATAGCAGAAGAAACTTGGTGTTCCTGCAATCTGTAGTACTATGGAAAGATTCGTGAGAAAGCATTGTCACTGGAGCTCTTGCAAACTAGAAAGGCACTTGCGTAGTGATCCCAACCTTGTTTCCTCTAAGACTACTAAGGTAACAGCTTTACAGCTGCAGGAAACAGAAATTTAAAACTGAGATGGCTGAGAAAAATTTGAGCTGTAATGCTCTCTGTTGCTTCCTTGATATTTTTGCTTGTGCTCAGCCACAGTTTGGGTCACTGCAGTTCTGGATGTGCTGTGGGATCAGCAGCTTGGCAGACAGATGATGTTTCTTAATGGACATCACGAAGTGTGATATAAGACTTGAAGACTACTTCTCTCTTTACATTGGGTAATACTGCTATAAATTACTGATATAAGATAGAGGTGAACTGCTTTTCTTAGCCTTTTTAAAAGGAGAAAACACAGTTTGACAGAGATATTTACTACTTCCGTAACTGAAATGTGAACTGAGCTGCAATTAGATCACAGCTCTAACCTTCATTTTCAGCAGATGCAGAAAATACGACCTTTCAGACATGGACCACTTCCTTCCTTCAGAGCAAACACCTATATCCAAATATGTGCAGTTAGTATACAGCCAGCAGGCAGCACAGTAATGCAACAAACAACGTTCTCATGGAGACACATTGGTTACACTCATAACAGCACCTATAACCATTTTCTAACAGTCTGAAGAGCACAAACTGAAAGTGCCAGCGGGAAAGATACTCCCTTTTCAGGATTTTGCTAGCAAAAGACAAATTGCGTTTGGAATAAAACTGTATGAATTTTAAATGATGGTGCCGTAAAAAAAATTAATCAACTGTAGATTTCTAGGAGCTCGATTTGATCTGAGTCTTGTTCACAAATCCACTGAAGTCCGTTATTGCACTCTAAGCTTACTCTAGTTATAAGAACATCATTGCATTCTTCTTAGACCATGGCAAATTGCATAACATGCAAGTGTTCTGTATCTTTCAAGTGCACCAAGCTGAAACAAATATAACTGCTTACATTTAAGCAAGACCTCAGCTAATGTAATCATAAGGCTACCAGAGCCGTGTAAGAAGCCCCAAATGATTTCCCACAGGAATTTCAATTTCTAGCATGAATGCATTTAGGTCTAGGAGGTCTCTGTTTTTCCCAGCACTGCTGAAAATATGAAGGACAGATGCATGATGTTTTCCTTGTACGACAAGCTCTCAGAATAAGTACTTAATAGCAAAAGCATGACAGGGTTCAACTACCTTTTCTTTTTAGTTGTTTGCAAAGAAACCCTTTGCAAACTTTCCAGTGTTCTGTTCCCTAGTCAGATGGCTTTACTGTCTAACTCCTCTCCCGGTGATTTTCCAGGTTCTGAGGCTGCAGCTGTAGGCCTTCATCCAGGGCAGTGTATTTTGAAAGTTAATGGGAATAATGCAGCACATGGAAATTATGTGGAAGTTCTGGAGCACTTTACAGCCTACAGGACCAGACAACAGGAAGCACTGGTATGAATACAAAACCTCAAAGGAAGTACATTAATTCCTCCCCTTATTCTGTGCTTTTATGCTCACTCAATATTCAGAAAAACAAATTATGCATGTCTGTCTCTCTCGACTGACTTACTCCCATGCCCAGGTCCTAGTGTAAGTGCAGGAGCTGATTACAGTTGCCTAAAGTTGCAAAACATCCACAAATAACATGCATGCCAGCTCATACACTGCAAACAGTACTAAATTATTGTAATATATAAAGTGTTGCTAAAATTAGTTCATCCAGATATTCATCTAGATTTTACACTCTCTGAAGTCCCGAGGAAAGCGGAGGGAATGTTGATATTTGAGCCAAATTAGAAGTTATAAAATTGATAGCTAGATTCACCTTTGTAATCCAAACATACAGAGATGAGGCGTTTTTACTGAGGTCATTGCTAAAGCCTCTGTCTCTTGAAAGGGGTTGTACCAGTGGGTGTACAGAACACATGAAGATGCTGAGGAGGACAGAGTTCAGCAAGCAGCGTCCACTGCCTATCTGAATGGCAGCCACCCTGGCTCCAGCAAAGAAGACTCTTCACTGGAAGGAGGTGCAGAATTGGACCCCCTTCAAAATAGCCAACAGGAATCCGGTAAAGATTCTCATGGGGGAGGGAAACCTAGGGAAGATTCAGGGGCTTCCAGAAGGAAAATTGCAATAGAAATATAAAGTGTAATTATTATTGTAGAATATGTCTTGTCTTAATAAGTGTGTGTGTAAGACTGAGGTCTGCCAAAGTACTCTTATGCTGCAGTTGATTCAGGAGAAGAAAATAATTGACATACACATAAAAATCATACCCCTGTGACTCTCTAATCTTTACAAGAGAACCAGTTTTTGGAATGAAAAGGCTCAGCATTTTTAAAATCATTTGCTTGCCCCTGCAAACCAGGAATTTATGGGCAGTAGCAGCTGGAGAGGGAAGCTCTGCAAGTAACTCGACTAGAATAATCTATGTTTTCTGTGATTAAAAATTAAGATTTTAAATTACTGTGATGTGGAGCAAGATTTCAGAGCATGTTACCGCCGTCAGTAAAAGGTGGGTGTATTTCCTCCAGCTTAGAAAAGTGTAACTCATAAAAAACACTGCTTTATCTTCATGTTGAGAGCTTATTTGGAAAAGTAGATGTCAGGGGAGAATTCTGAAGCCAGATTCAATCCAAGGGACTGAGTCTGGACACTCTGAATGACATTGGCAACTTCTCCAGGAGCAGATCCACAACTGTGTGGATCCCGTCGAAGGTCTGATGAGCCTGGAAATCTAATGGTCAAAAAGTGCAGCTCCACGGTGGAATGGCTGGAGCAGTGCCCTGGTAGAGGCATGTGAGCAATTCTCTGGCAAATCTCAATCTCACTATAACTTAAATCTGTTCTCTGGGGACAGTAGCATTGCTGTGTGTAAAAAATGTTATCTCCTCACCCCACCCCTGCCCTGCCATCTCAGTCTTACAGCTGCACAGAAAATGCATCTGGAGCATTTCCCAAAACTGGACAGAAAAGTGGCAGTCTTCCAGAGGGTCATTACAAACAAGGAGACTCTGAGATTAACATACTTCACTTCCCTTTGAAAGCTTCTGCTGGGGTCTGTGTGTCTGAACGCTGAACAGAACTAAGCATAGTGTCCTGTGCGTGGATGTGAGCACGCACACAGGAAAGAACAGCAGAATGTGGATTGGAGCACGAGGGTTGTCTGAACCCCTACCACTGTCTCCAGTAGTGGCCAACAGCAAATGTCTTCCTCAGAATATTCTCCCAGCCTCCAGCAGTATGTGGTTCAGAGACTCCTTGACCCAACGCTTGTGTCTATATGTCTTCACGTTTAATAATACCTCCCAACAGGTTTGTCTTCCCTGTGTGTGCCTGTATTTGTGTGTGCTGCCAGACACCTCTAATGACTTATCTTGGTTCCAGCCCAGACACCGCAGACCATCAGCTCTCCGCTGATGATTAGTGAAGAGACACCTCTCATTAGCCTGACTGTCGATAACACCCACCTGGAGCACGGGGTGGTATATGAGTATGTCAGCAGTGCAGGAATCAAGTCCTTTGTCCTGGAGAAAATTGTGGAACCAAAAGGTTGCTTCAATCTCACTGCAAAGGTACTGGAAAACATACATGGCCAGCTTCACTCCTGAACAGAACAGGGAAGCCAGTAATACTGGCATTTCTCTGGTGGCTTTGCTTTGTTCTTCACGTGAGGCAGCACATGGTCTTCTCAACCTTACCTGGAGTTTTCTTCATTAGAATGCACCAAGTTATAATAGCTCCTTTGGTACAAGCAAGTCAGCAAATGCTTCCAGGATTTCGGCTGTTGAGGTAGAGGGAGGGGAGACCTCAGCTGTGGAATTCTCGCTTTTATCTGTCTGGTAACATACTCTTTGCTGATACTCAAGGTTAATCTTTTCAGGCAAGAATGTACTTTACCTTGGAAGAAAATCAAGCAGCTTTTTCACAGCTGATAGGTTGGAGGGGTCACTAAAGAAAACAAGTAGAACTGCTGCTATTGGAAAGCAGCAGCGCAGTTAGGATTTGGGTCATCTAAGGCAAGAATGAGCTAATTGTAAATGTTTTCTGTCACATCCCAGTAATGTTATGTCCCATGAAAGTACACCAGAGCAGGTAACTGTGACAGTGGGTATTTTGATCCATTTCAGTTATTCTAAAAATTTTTGAAGAATGTTTTATGACTCTGGGGATTAGACATGATAGTGGTTTCCAGGCGGTAATAAAGGCAGCTTGTTCTGGAGGCAACTTTATTCAACAATGACAACGTGGGGGCGTTGCCACTTATTCAGTGGAAGAAAACTGTATTTTCCCTCTCTGTGAAGTCTCATATCATTGACATCCTGTCTTCTTGTTTAGATTTTAGAAGCCTTTGCTGCAGAGGACAATCACTTCGTAAGGAATTGCAAAAGACTCATATCCCTAAGCAGTGCTGTGGCCACCATGCCCCAGTATGAATTCCGGCAGATCTGTGACACTAAGCTGGAAAGCATTAGCAGAAGGCTCACAAACTACCAAGAGGTACAACACTAGCAGTTATTGGTGAAGTCTTGAGACAATACTTCATTGTGATAACGGGTCTTAGTATTCTTTATTAATGAATCTGAACTGCTTTAGAGGTAGGTGTCCTAGAGGCATGAAAACAGCTCTGCAAGTTACTGAAATGGCAAGTTTTAAGGGAAAAGGACCATATCTGTAAATCACTCCTTTCAGTTTGTCAGAGCTGTGTCTAATACCGTATTATTGCAGGTTCATTTCCACCGTATCAGTGAATAAATATGACAGCAGAATGATCACTGCCCGATTTAACATGAACATAAGTACAGTGTATCATAGTGTAAACAAACTACCTGTGCTCTTTTGCTCAGTTACTTGAGTTGTTTGAAAAGTGAGTTCTAGAAGGTATAGCTAAGCGCTTTCGTTTGTTGTTTTATGAGCCTTTTATTATTTTAATATATTATTCCAGTTGCAGCAGAAATCGTAGTATTCTGGAATAGGTGGCAAGAAGATAAAAGGATTGTCTATATTGTATCACCATTTTTTGCAAGTGAAGTAGCACATAACTTGCTTTATTTCTCCCAGTTTGCAGATGAATTGAAAACAAAGGTGAGCCCAGCCTTCAAACAAGCCGTCATGGAGCCACATTCCCTCAACAGCATGGATTTCTGCCCCACCAACTGCCACGTTAACCTCATGGAGGTATCATACCCCAAAAACACTACCTCAGCAGGGAGGTCGTTCAGCATTCGCATTGGACGGAAGCCCTCTATTATTGGTCTTGATCCAGAACAAGGTGATAATTAACTTTCAAATCATACTGATTTCATTTGCATAAAAAGTTGTCTCTTTCCAGTGCTCATCAAGGTCAAAATAAGTGCCAAAGAAACACAGACTTGCCAGCAGCCTTTTTTCCTCCTTAAAATCTTAAAGTAAAATGACGGCCTCCTTGTGTTGTAAAATAGTAATGCCTTTAAGCATAGAGAAGTGTCGGGTCAAATGATTTTACTAGCGAAGCAGTGTGGTCAGTTCATGGTAATTAAGTGTCCTGGAGTATTGTTTGCACTTAGTAGAGCTGACTTACTGATTAAAAACAGTGAATAGGGGCTTAACAGAAGTGCTAGTGCTGTGAAGAGAGACTGCATTCAGGGAGAAAACATGAGTCAATCAGACTGTAGTGCTGTTCTCTTTTGTCATTACTAGATAAATTCCATGCATTGAAGCTGGAATTCTCTACTCTGTCAAGGGGACCTATTTTCTGATAAATAGTTGCTATACAGCATTTGGTCTACAACCTGATTAGTTGAGTTCCAGCATTTCTTCGTCATGATCTCACCTAATATGCTTCTGATTCAGTCTTGCGAAGGTCAGAGAGTAGGAATGTTTGGAAGAGACCCAGGGAAGTGTAGACTAACCAATTTTCTGAAGAATGGCATTGACTATTCAAAGTGAGGTCAATAAAGAAGTCCTACTTGCGTGAAGATATTAGAAATATTAGAATTCCATATTATTTTTAATGCAAGCTAAGGTGGTTAGCGAAGTACCATACCGAAATGTGTGTATATAAGTGTGTGTGTGTGTGTGTAAATGTTTGTAAAGCTGGAATAATAACACAGACCAACTCCTGAGAACCTGAATTCATTAACATTTCAACAAATGCTTTTAGATACTATCCATGTTGTCTGTATGAGTCTATGTGTGGACAGTTGCTGTCTTTACTTCCATAAATTAACCTATTTCTGGACTGTGGTAAATTCAAACCATCTAGTTGGCACACCAGGGGAAAAAAAAGCCTTCTTTAAAAAAAAAAAAAAAGAAGAATGTTTTTGTCATGGAAAGTAATTATATAAAAGAATTTTGTGAAATTTTATTTATTCCTGTTAAAATTCCACCTGTCCTAAACTATCATTATTGGGATGCAGTGGGGAAAGTCATGAGAGCCGTACTAACTAGACCCTTCGATTTTTAGTAGGTACCTTAAATCCAGTCTCATACACTCAGCATTGCATCACCACCATGGCTGCACCATCCTGGAGGTGTCTGCCCCCAGAAGATGGAGACCTTGATGGCAGCTTTGGCCAGCAGAATGGAGGAATAATTCAGGAAGAAAGAGGACTCAGTTTTCTGCTGAAACAGGAAGATCGGGAGATACAGGACTCCTACTTGCACCTTTTTAACAAACTTGACATTGCAGTGAAGGAAATGAAGCAATACGTCATTCAGATCAATAAGTGAGTAAAGAGTCCTGTGTGCGCTGCAGAGCGATGCTGCGATTGGGATCAGATGGAGGCGATAACCTCAGAACAGGCCTTGTGCTTGTCGGCCCCAACTGTCGTACTCACACTCGCCTGTTCACACCCGCGCTTGCATTACAGCTCCTTGCTGGCTGTGTCAAACCTACTCCTGTGCAGATCCACCGATGTATATATTATTGTCCTTTGCTCCTAAAAGTCCACCTGAATTCAGCAGCCACCGTTTCTCTTACTGTGTGTTCCAATGTAAGAATCTATTTGGTGCCAACAGCGGTTGCGGAATTCCATACAGAAAGAGTCCCTACCCTTGAGATTTTGTCTATCATAGAGCAGACCAAGCAAAGCTTGTGATTTCAGGCAGCTTTCTCTATGGCACCTATGTTTTCCTTCCCTCTTTTTGTCTTTTTTCTCTTTGTCATCATGTGTCTCCCAGTAGAAGCAATGAAGGATTTGAGTAGTGAGTCTGTCTGTTGTGCATAACTGGCAGGGTTCTGGTAGCAGGGGCTGTCGGGGTGACCTGTGTGGGAGAAGGCCATGAGCTGCCCTCAGCTGCTCACGGCCACTTCCAGGAATCCCAGTAACAAAAAGGAACAGGCCATGGTGCACCAAAACTCCAGCTGACGGGAAAGTATGTGGAGCCTGGGCTCAGACATATTGAAGAACGGGTGGTCGCTGCTGGGTGGAACCAAGGAGCTGAGGCTTGGCCCCAGAGGAGAAACCCAGCACCTCGGGCGGAAAAAGTGAGGACTTTGGCAAATTAAAACCAGAGCCCTTTCAGGCCACCGTGGTTACAGTGATTAAGCTGTACCTTATGGAGGCTGGGTACCTATGGAAACGGGAGTTTTTGTGAACTGAGATTCAAAGATTTCAATAAACCCCTTTCAGAGCTCGCAGTTTGACGTAGCTGTAGTCAGTGTAAAATGCTGCTAAAGTTACTTGTGATTTCACACAGCTGAACTCCAGCCTCAGTCATTATACGCCATTTCACAGAATCACCGAATCACCATGGTTGGAAGGGACCTCTGAGATCGAGTCCAACCTCAAAAACAAACAAACAAACAAAAAAACCAACAACAAAACAAAAACAACAAAACAAAAAACACAACATCACACCCACCCACAAACCAACAATCCCGGGCACTAGAGCATGCCCTGAAGTGCCATGCCTACATGTTTCTTAAATTCCTCCAGGGATGGTGACTCCACCACCTCCCTGGGCAGGCTGTTCCAGTACCTGACCACCCTCTCAGTCCTTGGCCACCAGCCCCTGAGAACTCTGTGTCTTACTTTTGCAGACTTTTGTCCACCATAACAGAACCTACAGAAGGTGGTGCCTGTGAGCCACCATCTACTGAGGAGACATCTGCAACTTCCCTGGGAACAGAAGAGAGCGAGACTGACAAAGCTGAGCATGGTGGAATCAAGAAGGTCTGTTTCAAAGTTTCTGAGGAGGACCAGGAAGACTCTGGACATGACACAATGAGTTTCAGAGACTCCTACAGGTCAGTCTGAAGATTGTGCCTCTTTTACCTTACTAATACAATGTTTCAAAGTTCTAATCCAGGTAGGGATTCAACAAGCAGGTTGTTCTCCAGTCAGTCAATTATTCCGTATTCACTAGCTGTACTTATTTCATTACATTTATTACCATGGAGACATACACAGCACAAAACCTTTCCTTATAACAATGCCAAAATATTAACGCTTCTAGAAAATTGAATAAAATTAAATAAATAGGTCTAGTGTGACTGTCTATATGGTATAGCTGGAAACTGCAGCAGCTCAGCAGAGTTTGCAAACTGCTTGGTCCTATAACAGCTGCTGTTGTAAGGGGATGTTTCCATTCAATTCTGCAAACAATTTTCCCAAAAGTCTTAAGACACTGAGAAACAAAAAAGGACATTGAGCTTTTTATTTTTAACGGGCCTTTGAAACCACAAATGCAAATGTTTATTCAGGTGTCTCAAAATCTTGGTTTTGCGTTCGGATTGACTGCTGCTTCTCCGGGAATATTTGCTACTGAAGGAAATCTCACACACTCCAAATCTGTCTGAGGAAACATTTGGAAACTCAGCTTCAGAAGAAATGGAACAAGTTGCAGTCATGTCTGACCACTGCAATTTGACATCCCTAATAGGCCATTTTTACATGTCTAGGAAGGGCAGAGCACTTTGCCAATACAAAGGAGTAAAGATACTTTACTTTGGGAGGATTCAAGTAACTTAATGATGCATCTTTGAAACTTCCCTGCTACAGGCCTGATCCTTGACTTGCTGTTGGGCTTGTACTAGCACAAGCAGCAATAGATTACGTTCCTGCAGGACTGCAGCAATGACAGAATCAGGACAGTTTACATTGGAAGGGGTCTCTGGAGCCCACGTGGCCCAGTCTCTTGCTCAGAACAGACCCAACAGGATTGAGTGCTCAAGGTCTTGTCCAGTTGCGTATTGAAGGTCTCCAAGGACAGCAAATGTGAAGTCAGTAAAGAAATAAAACCAGCGCTCACAAAGTTGAGATCTGTGGCATCTATTTATTGTGCTAGATTTAAATCTGCACATGTTCTCTGAAGCTTTTTGTATTGAAATGTGCTGCGTTTCCTTCATTGTTAATAGGAATCCCGTTTATGAACACTGTTTAGTTTAAATAGTTTCTGTAATTGAGGCTAATCTATTCGGGTAAAGCTGACTAGTGACATCAAAACAGTCTCTGTGGGTCTGTCACGCGTTCCAAAATTTTAGACATAAATGTAAGATGAGAAAGATTATTCTGTCTTATCTTTATTAGACAGAGGGAGAGAATTAAGCATATATTACAGATAATAGTTACTCAAGGGGGAATAAAATGTATTTTGATGGTTTTTGAGCTGAAAAACTACTGAGGAGCTACAAAAATAAGCAAATCACAGATAAAAAAAAATGTTGTTTGCATTAGCTATGCTTCTTTCTTTCGCATCATTTGGAGGTGTAAGTCAAATTTCGTAAGAGTTCGTACTGCAGAGTAGTTGCCATAAGAATTAATCTTCTTCAGAAAAAATAAATTTCTTTGATAATAAGTTTAACAAAGGACAGGCAAGAAGCCTGGCTAGGATTCTTTCAATTGCTCTTCTTTCTTTTCTCTCATCTCAGTCTAAAGTAAAAACAGAGGAAGAGATAATACGGACAATTTTGTAGGCTTTGTTTTGGACTTGTACCATTAAAAGCACAGTGTCACTTAACTGGAGGGGGACAGACTGAGATCCACAGCCTGTTATCTCTATGAAGTTATGGTTAGTATAAAGTGAACCTTAAACAGAATTTTCCATGTGTGCATGAGCCAACGTTGGTGTGAAGCCAACTGTAGTGGCTCCTCTGCTTCCTGGGACAATTTTAGGGTCTGCAGTGCCTGATTCTCCAATGGTGTAGATTCCTTATATTTACTCTCCCATCTCCAATATCTGGGCTACTGCCGCTTCAACGTATGCTTAAGTTGGATGCTGTTCATATCTTGAGAATTGGTAACAAATGTTGGGTGTAGTGGAGATTGTCTCACCGATTTTAATTATTTCTCCCCTACTCCATGCTCATAGAGCATGTGACCCAGATGAGGTCCATGGTGGGAAGTCCATCTTCATTATTTATAGGATCCAGGCAATATATTGAGCATTGAGTGGTCACTACAAATGGAAAATCCCCTTACAGTGCTGGCCCCAGGGGCCTTGCTTAATGGTTGCTCTGCATGTCATTAGGCTTTCTTTTGTATATGTGTAACAGACTTAGTTGTGGGGACTGCAGTGTTAATACAAGCAGAATGACAGTGTACCAGACTGGGTGCAAGGACAGCTTATTTTCAGTCACCTTCTTTGATTTTCTTTCTAGTGAATGCAACAGTAACCGGGACTCAGTGCTGTCATACACCAGTGTGCGGAGCAATAGCTCCTACCTGGGCAGTGATGAGATGGGATCAGGTGAGAACACGCACAGACCACACGCATATTTCTCATACCAGAGCCCTTAGTAGAGCTGATAACTCTTTGCTGATTATAAGCACTTGCATGTTTACGTTGCAAATGTGGTTTCTTCAAAACTAATCTCAAGAATTTAAAGATAGAGATTTGTTCTTTTTCTAATGAACTACAGTAAATTTGGAATACGGAAGAGGTATTAGGCAGGGATAAGCTTCTTTAGTTATTGGACATTTGCATCAAAAATCATGAGTATTAGAGATAAAGCAGCAATCATTTTTCACCCACTTCAGTGTGAAGATGTGCTTGTGTCATCTGTGACCTCATCACAGATTATGTTGGTAAGACAGTTAAAAGCTTTTAATCTTTCTTTTATTAGGAGATGAACTTCCCAATGATATGAGGATTCCTTTAGACAAACAAGACAAACTTCATGGCTGTCTGGAACATCTTTTTAACCAGGTGTGTAACGCGTTACTATTACACAGAATTGCGTTCTCTTTATCTGTGTCAATACAAGAAATGGGAAGTATCAAATTGTTTAATTAAATCATATTTTGAGGGAAGACAAACTATCAAAATGTTGGGGTACAGGGTAAGCAAGTATTGCATAGGACAGTTTGAGAATCAGTTGCATCAGCACTCCAGTCACCTTGTGTGATTTTAGGAAGGTTGACCTGCCTTATCTCAGGCATTAGACTGAGGGGAAAAAAGCTTTCATGAGAAAAAGGAAAACATGGACAGAATTCTAATACCTTGTATGATCTAAATGGATCACATCTACAGATCTCAGGAGAGTCCTCACAAGTTTAGCCAACAGATGTCTTTATAGAAGTACAGCACCAGAGAACTGTTTTATATTATCTTTTATGTCATCAGCACGTAGATCATCATTGTGCAAAATGCTGTATTCAGTGTGAGGCTCTTTAGGCCAGTTCATGGTTAGAAAGTCTTAATGCTATTTGTCAACGCGAAATCATTCCAAAATACAACTAGTATAATGGCTTCTGCATTTTTTCACAAGAATTCTTCTGTTCAGATTTTCTTCTGCAAATCTTATGAACACTGATTGAAAACATTCCAATCGTAGGTTGATGCAATCAATGCACTTCTGAAAGGACCAGTAATAACTAAGGCCTTTGAAGAAACCAAGCACTTTCCAATGGACCATAGTTTGCAAGGTAAAGAAAAAGGTTGACTGTATTTAATAATGTGATTTGCTAGGACTTAAGAGCTTAACATGAATGCACGTGTGCTATACGGCCACACAGAGTTCCTTAACTATGCAGTCTACCCGCTCACACATTAACGGCAGGTACCGTGTCTGACCACTGACATTTTGCATCCTTAAAAGGTCATTTTCATATGAATTCCTTCTGAAATACACACAACACTTTAATATGCTGCTGAATCCTCACAGCTTTTTCACAAATCTCTAAATCTGGCCTTCGACGTGAACATGGATACGTATCTTAAAAGGTACAAGGTAGAGATAGGTCAGATACAAGGTCAGTGAGCACTCTGATAAGCTGATGAGGGGCTGACCACTGTAGATCTAAGGCACCAAAAGGTTCTGCCTGAGTTTGCTTAATGACTTATTCTGCTTTTCTTCAGATGGATAATTGCCAGAGTAAACTCATCCTCACATGACACTTATTTTGAAAACTGATTCCCATAGAGAGCAAACAAATGATACCGTGTTTTCTTTTCCCTCAGGGAGCATGAGGAGACTTTGGTCTTAATGGTTTTGGGGCCCAGGATGTGGTTTCTTCTCTCACTGAAATACACAGGACTTTATTTTCTGAACATTTGCTGCATTTCCTTTCCCACTTGAAATCTGAAATGTTTCCTACGATTGCTAGTAGACTTCAGGTGCCACAGTTGTGCCCCCCTGCTCCAAACTTTGACAAGCTCTGTTTTTAAGTTCAGTGGCAATCTCTTCAAAAAGAGAGCTTTTTCTGCTTTTTTTTCCCTGAGTCCAGAAGTAACTCCTCTGAAGTTCTGTTACATGAACTCATCTTTACAAACACATTCTCATTTATGTAGAATATCTATTAGTCTTTCCATGCACTGTTTGAGTGAAGAAATAACAGACACCCTAGGTTCACTCCCTTTATTTGACTTTGCTTAAACAGTCTCATTTATTACAACTATATTCATGACAATGAGAGTGTCTTTAAGTTAACTGATGATCCCACATTCATCACACTGAGGAACAGACAAGCCCTGCTTACTTTCAGCTGGAATCTGGACCAAAGTGTCTGTGTGTGTCACAGCCACCATAGCCACCTTTCAGTGCGGCTGTAAATGTGCACGCTCTCCTGTTCCTCTTCATGAGCAGTGATTTTGCACAATTTTTCTGTGTTTCTGTGCTGCTTATGCATTTTATCAGCAACAATGGGGTATTTGGGTTAGCTGCATGGCTAATGTATGGAGAATAATCTTCTACTCTGTAATTAAATAATTAGTTTCCATCGGGTGAAAGAAAGCAGAATATTTCATACCTTCTTGTCAGTATTATGGGATGTGACAGCTGCAGCCAAAGAATTGATCTGATTCGGCACAGCCAGAGACTCCAGATCTACCCGACAGAGCTGCCTGCACGTTATTAAAGGCAGAGAAAACAGAAGGGAATTCCGTGCTCTGTGAATAGCACAGAGCTCCCTTCACTGTGCACGTCACCAGGTACATAACTTCTAGTCCACAATCCTGAGAACAGTCTAGGGGACTGCTGGTCGTGAGATTACAGGAATAGCCTTTTCTTCCTTCTCTCTCAGATTTATTTAAGAACCTTTTTCATTCACAGTTGTTGCTATTGATACCGTAGCTCTGCTTTCATCTGTCTACACGTTATAACTCATAAGCCACTCTCAGCTATGGAGCATTTCCTTAATGGCTAACAAACTCCTTTTTTTCCCCAGAATTTAAACAGAAGGAAGAAACCACAGTTAGGTGCCGGAATAATATTCAAGCCAGTATTCAAGAAGATCCATGGAACCTTCCGTTGCGCATCAAGAACCTTGTTGAAATCATACAAAAACACGTGGAAGGTTTGTGAATAAGGAAAAGTTTGTTATCGGTTTCAGGGAGAAAAGATCTTGTTCTTATCCAGTCTAGCAGTTCATTTTAGCATTTTATCTCAATTTGTAATAAGGCTGTACTGAGCTCTAGAGAAGAACAGGTAAAACAGGTTATCGTTTGCAGAGTCCCAGTGCTGTATGGTAAAATCTCACCTGTGCAGCAGTTCCAAAGAACTCTCTCTCCCTGATTTTATTTCATCAGCCCATTCAGACAGAATGGTATCAGACTGATCTATTCCCCTGTGCTTTTTTTAACCCTCTTAGAAAATGAAGAGGGAGATGTTTATTATATTCCAAAACAAAATGAATGCTGATCAGATACTACAACATCCTAAACCACTGCAGTCTGGGTGAACTGGAGCTGAATCTGGTGTTTACAGTCCAGTGCAAAGCACTGCCCAGAAATCACCTCCTTAAGGATTCGCCTACGTGTGCGATTTGTTCCAGTAATTCATGGTAGTTAACAGAGCATTCAGCCTGTAAAATTCTTTGATTTACACTTTATTTCTTTTTCAGTCATTAAAATACCTGTATGAGTAAGGACCAGTAGAGTAAATAGAAATGGCCATGCAGAGGCCAGGGACTGTAGGGAATGAGGAGTCTGTTCACCAGATGCAATCAAATCTACCTTGGTGTCATGCTGACTAGAACATTCCTTTTCCCCACTGTTTTAGATGGGAAGAATCAGCTGCTTTTGGCCTTGTTAAAATGCACAGGTAAGAGTTTTTGAATTGTTGCAAAACAACATCATATATACACAAGTCACTAACACAGTTTTATATGCAGGCACGTG
Source organism: Arenaria interpres (assembly GCA_013399435.1). NCBI lineage: Eukaryota > Metazoa > Chordata > Aves > Charadriiformes > Scolopacidae > Arenaria > Arenaria interpres. Next base: position 34,201 of record VXAK01008667.1, read on the forward strand.
CATACATCAGGATGTTATGATGTGCCTTAGCATTTAGCTTGTTCCACAGCATTTTATGCTAACATTTCTTCTGCTCTGCATCTAGGACAACCTTTCCATGCATCTGACATCTGTTCTTCAGTTTACAATATTTCAATTCACTGTAGGCTGCTTGTGTTACCTGGCTGGGCGCTGATGTTTCACAAGCACTGTTTTTCTTTTTACTGTCTTCATTTTTTCCTTTGTACAATCCTTCTTCCCAGATGGCCTTTGCTGTTTCCTGCTGCGGTGAGAGCACGCAGCAAAAATGAGACCTATTGCACAACTTTCTGTGAGACCATGGACTGTGTCATCTTTCCAAAGAGAGCAGGCGTGTTAGGAGTCCGGATTGTGAATGCTGGGTTATAGCCAGGTGCAGACTAAGAACCTAAATGTGCAGACAGCGCCTAAATACACATCATGAATCTGTTACCACGCACAAACCACTGTGCTCACAGATTGAGGGACAGGAGTGAATGTGCCATCTTTTTGTAACTGAAACACCTACTTGGTGTGCTTTTGTTTGAAAATGAGAAAATATATAACGAGAATAGGCTGTCGTTATTTCACTGTGCCAGGCTCCATTCTCAAGTCTTCACAGAATGAAGATGAGAGATTTGCATGGGCTTAAGTCACCTCTCTGCTCCTGCCAGGGCTGCTCCATCAGTCTGCCTGAACCAGACGGTGGTGTCACTCCAGTGTCCGAATCGGCTGTTCTTAATGCCAGCAGGTACAAGGACTCCCTAAGTCCCTACCTGTGCCCCATCTCCTGCAGCATTTCCATGAACATCCTCTGGAAAGAATGGAGGAGCAGACGGCGCTGGACTGGCACCAGCGATCCCCTCACCTCGAGGGCAGTCCTAGGCTCTCTCTGCCTCCCTCCCAGCACTACAGAAGTGAACTGCAGAAGGACTGGTTGCCCTTAAGTTGAGAATATGGCCCAGGGCCTGGAGTGTATTAGTCAGTCTATTGTGTTCAGTGCTTTATAAAAATAATCCAGATCTTCAAAGCCTCTGGGTGATGTCTTCAGCTTCTTTCTCTGGGGAACATTGCCTGGACAATGAGCGACTGCTGTACTCGGTGCCTGCTGGCGGAGCCCAGGCTGCCTGGGAAGTAGCTCTTCACTAATTCATGTGCCTCTTTGGCCTGCAATCCCCTTAAGTGTGACGAGGTTGATTTGACCAGCATGTGGCTGCCTGGCAGGCGGACTGGAAGCAAAGTTAACACAGGGGAAATTCTCCCAGGAAACATAAACCAATTGGTACCGTATGGGCAGGCCCGGTTAATGCATTAAGCATATGGGAAGCCCACAATATACAGATGGATGGGGGAAGATGAATCTCTAATTGCCCAGGAGAGAAGTAATGGCTGAGACCTTTTTTCAAGAATTCTCTTGCTTCTGTAAACATAAAAAGAAGGGTATCAGTCCAGAAATGGCACTAAGGAGTTACAGCTCTCACCTGTCAGAAGAATGAGCACGCAGATGGCAGAGGGACTAATAAACAGTCAAGGGGACTAGAAAATTTTCAAACTCCAGCAATGCTGTTTTTATCTATACACCCAGGTCACCCAGCAAGAAGAGGTTATCTGTTAAGTCTGTGCAAAGCTACAGCAGAAGCCAAGTGTCATGCACACACACACACACACGCAAACTGCCTCTTTGGCAGTGGGATTAAAGACAAGTATACTCATGACTTCCTTGTGCTTCTCTCCCCTTCTCTGGCAGATACCGAGCTGCAGCTGAGACGTGATTCCATCTTCTGTCAGTCTCTTGTGGCTGCTATTTGCACCTTTTCAGAGCAGTTACTGGCCGCTCTCAACTATCGATACAACAACAATGGGGAATACGAAGAAAGCAGCAGAGATGCCAGCAGAAAATGGCTGGAACAGATAGCAGCCACCGGTGTTTTACTAAACTACCAGTCTCTTCTCTCCCCGGCTGTGGTAAGATGAAGAGTTGTGGCACCCTTGGGTCTGCTCACACTCGCTTCTGTGCTTCTCTGCCACTCACAGCACAGCGTGTTTAGACTCACTACAGCAACCTCTGGCAATTCCCACTGCTGACAACCACGTGGCAATATTCCATATCTCATCATTTTCATCTCCTCACAAATACCGGACCCCCTGTCACACTGGAACACTGTAGGAATCTTGTCTGCCTTCATATTTGGAGTAACGCTGCTGCATTTAGGGAGGTTTACTGCTCAGTTGTTGGTGCCGCGTGTGTGGCCTGCCATCCTCTGGTGAAAGCATGCATTTCAACACACAGGTGAAAAAGTTCTGAGTATTTCGAGTTCAGAAAATGTGAAAATCTGTGCTTTTGTTCATAGACTGGACACTTTTCTAGAATCGGTAGACTGCAGCCTCTCACTTCCGTGGTGCTGGTATTTAAGATGTCTAAGGAGGAGAGGAGCTGGTCTTGCATAGTTCCTCTGCACCTAATGAACATCTAGATAAGTTACAGCTGCAGTAGATCAGCTACCGTAACTGTAACAACGTTAAGAAAAAAGGAGCGTAACGAAGACAAGTAGCTCTGCCACTAGAGAGAAGTGACTTTGACTTCATAAAAATTGTAGATTGAGTGCGGCTTTTTTTTTAAAAATACAATCCAAACTATATGTGTACGTAACTGCTATTTCTTCCCATTGCATGGAATGTATAGGTATTTATTACACAGTAACCAACAGGCTGTTCTTCACATTTGTAGGTATAATATTTGGAGAAACATCCCTTCAAACTTATTCAGCCCTTAAACCTCTCTGCTCTCTGGGAATCGCATCCAATGACATCTAAGCCAAGGGTAGCTGAGCGTGTATCACAAAGTTAAAGAGCCATTAGTTAATTACCTGGCTGGGATGAAATAAATGGAAGGCTCCACATTCCGCTCTGGGTGTCCTGAACCAAAGCATGCCCATAATAACTCCACCTTTCCCCATTGATCTCTTCCAGGCAGATTGTAACCTATTTATGTCTGTCTTTGCCCTGCAGAAGGAGGAGCGCACCATGCTGGAAGACTTCCAGGTCACTCTGACTGAACTGGACAAAGTTGCCTTCTATTTCAAGCAGCTGGATGAAAGTCTTGTAGCAAGTGAGTATCCTCTGTTTCTTTGCAGCTTTTTCTCTTGTTTGCTTTATGGGCTAATGTCCTCCGTGTCAGACCCGGAGAGCACCGAGCAGCTTCTCTGAAGCAGTGCTGCATTCCCTCAGCTTCCACTGCAAATACACAGGATAAAGAGCAGGACTGACACCGTGGGATGCTGGTGGCATGTTCTGTGACGTGTAGCCACGCTCTGTGCCAGGGTACCTTACCGGTGTGACTGCACACATGGGGAGCTGTGACAGGCGATGAGCAGTTCCTGGCAGATGTTTGTCATTCACATTACGTAAGGTGGAAGGACTGTCCCTCCCCAGCTCTTCTGTGTCCTGTGTCCAGATCTCTCTCTGTTTGCTGACTCTGAGATCCCATGAAACAAGCTAGGATTTTAATTATTAACCACGTTTACTGTATTAGCATCAAACATCATGCTGGGGCACGCTAACTGGCTGTCTTTTTAAGTACAGTATTTCAGAGCCTGCACTCTCTCAGTAAAGGCTCTCCCTTACTCATCTAATGGTGGAGCTGTGAAATGTCATTAGATAATCTAACAAAGATAGAGATGGTTTCGCATTTCTCCTGCTGTGGTAAAACAGCAAGTGTTTTATCTTTATTTCTCCAGATACTCATGTCTTCTACCACATCGAAGGAAGTCGTCAGGCCTTGAAGGTTATCTTTTATCTTGACAGCTACTACTTCTCCAAACTGCCTTCTCGGTTTCAGAATGGGGGAAGCTTGAAACTGCACACGGTGCTCTTTACAAAAGGTGTCTATAAAAAGCTTTCTTGAGAAAAATAAGCTAACTGGTGATGTTGAAAGACTGAAAAGAAAGAATGACCATGAAGCTTTAACATAATGCAGCTGAGAACTACAGATAAATTTAAGAAGCAGATGTTTCTATTGCAGGAAGACCTGGGGAGTGCTAGATTGTAGAGTGAGATACAATCACAAGAACAAGATCTGCCTGTTTGGGGCTTTTTTATGCCTTTCTGTAAAGGCCCTATTGGACTTCATAGTGTTTTAGTGTTTTATAATGTGTTTTACTCCACATTACATTGGACTACATGGACAATCTGATCCAGTTTGGTATCAGGAGATGTTCCCAGGCTACGGAGAAGTGTTTTTAAAAGCCTACACCATGACAGAATCATAAGGGCTGGAAATTGACTTGATAAGTAAATATTCACCCCAAAATACAATACCAGGGATATTAATGAGGAGTAATTGCTGTTAGACAGAACTGCTTTCTGGGAAGCTCACCTTTATGAAACTACCACTATACTCCCCTACTGGGAAATGCATTACATTTATGCAGTAACAAAATCAAACTTGACATTATCCAACGGTCATTAGCTGAGCAGTGAGATGATCTAAAGATAAATAAATAAATAAAAAGAAAATTAGTAATATAGGTAAAATGTTTTCTTCTTCAGCTTTGGAGAGTACAGAGGGTCAATCACAACCAGCTGGCTCATCTCCAGAGGAACTTCCACAGCAAATTAACAGCATTTCACTTGAAAAAGTGCAGCAATACTACCGTAAACTCAGGTATTTCGTGCTTCTCCTTTGCCTTAAAAGAAAAGTGAAAAGAGTGCTCCTTCCTAAGGTCCTTAAAATTGAATGAAAAAGAGATTCTATTCCTGATGGTTTCTTGTACAAGTATGATTTTTGGAGATTCTCATTGTGTGGGAAACTTGTTAATTTTCTTCCTATAGTTAAGCTCGTTCTGAAGTAGTGCACTCTACAGGATGAAATTCCCATCAAATTTGACTTTAGAATTTAGAGCTAAAATTACATCAAAAGGGGATTTGGCATATTTTAGTATAGACTCTGTAAATTATTGTAATCAAAATGGTTCAATAAGAAAGCAGGTCTTGAAGTACAAGATTTTTAGCATAGCCTTCTCAGATGTTTTATACAAAATAGATACCTATTTGTGCTTGAAATGAAACACACCGACTAATGCAGCTCTTGCTGGCCTTTTTGCAGGACATTTTACCTAGAGAGATCAAACTTGCCCACCGATTCCAATACTACTGCAGTGAAGATTGACCAGGTATTGTTACTGCGTTTATTCCTACAAGAAATCCCCTCATAGAACAGTGGGATGTCCATACAGGGTCTGCACCTGTACAAACCCAAACATCATTAAAAAATACTCCCTACCCTAAAGAAGTGATGTGAATTTCTCTGAGGCTTGGCTACAGGTTTTTTGTTTAGAAGAAAATGTGCAGAGCTGGGGCAGGCAGGAACAGGAAAATAGTACGTCCCATGTCATGTAAAGGCAGTCTGTCTGACTGGGGCAGGTGGCACGTGAATATACACACGTAAGGCATTAAATGCTACTGCAGGGAAGACAGAATCAGAGACGATCTTTGCAATTGTAATATAGGTTGTAAACAACCTATGTGATCTGTGATAATTGCAAAAAATTGCTCCAAGCCCAAGTTGTTTGCATTTTTCCACTTCCGAAGTTCATATATATTCTCAATAGTTGCTACTGTGTGGCAGTTACTGTTGCGTAGATTATTGTGCTTAGACATAGGATAAAGAATTGTAAATGTCTTTATAACTGAAGATGCAATTCTGCCACTGATGCTTTTTTTTATTGCTTTGTTTAGCTTATTCGCCCCATTAATGCAATGGATGAGCTGTGCAGGCTGATGAAGTCTTTCATTAACACAAAACCAACCCAGTCAGGATATTCCAGCAGTAACACGTCAGGAGCTGGGCTGCTTCCTATTTCCTCTGAGCTCTGCTACCGACTCGGAGCCTGTCAGATTACGATGTGCGGCACTGGGATGCAGAGGTGAGATTTGAGAAACCTACGTGTTACTGGTGTGGGGACACCTTCTGGCCTTTCTAGGGAGTTGAGTAACTTATTTGATTCTGTTCAAAGCAATAGAAAGGTAGATTGTAAGGGAATATAACGACCTAAACCTACTGCCATCTTTATTTTAGGGTAGGTTGTGACTTCTAATACTTTTGTTAGTAATTAGTATTGACACACAAACTTTTTACGTTTCAGTGCATCAACCAATGCAACTGACTGAGTGATCTCATAGCATAGAACTTTCAGACAATGTTGTCTTCAGTCACACACTGAAAATGTAGGAAGTTGCTCAAAAATAGCTTTAGAACCTTGGTGTGTGCAAGCACTGATTCTAAACGCACCGCTGTTCTTCCAGTGTCTCAAAACCATTGAGATAAGAAAAGACTCGTTTGTGAATAACTTTACGTGAGTCGGTGCAGAGGAGCAGCGAAGCACAGCCTGCAGTAATGGTGCTGCAGACTCAAACAATTGCAGTATCTGGGTGAAACGAGACTGGAAATGCAGGACTGAGGTTATTTTGTAGTTTTGTGAGTAAAAAACCTAAAAAAGTAAATACGAGAACACTAGCTAACAAAGTCAGACTTAACAGGTAAGTGCCCTGTACGTACCTATTCATACATTTTTAAATATGGTCTATGATTTAATTTCTTTTGTTCCCATGCTCAGGAGTACGTTGAGTGTGTCCCTGGAGCAAGCAGCCATACTGGCTCGAAGTCACGGGCTTCTGCCCAAGTGCATCATGCAAGCTACAGACATCATGCGAAAGCAAGTAAGTATTTGGGTGTGTCTCTGCTCCGTGCCACCGTTCTCATTCCAGTAACATCTTTGTACAAACACCAGTTGACTTCAGCGTGGCGCTGTATTTTGTGCACTGCAAACCCATACAGCCACACTTCTGGTAATGTCTGAACAGCTACACATACATTTTACAGGAACAAATTAACTTTTGCATCTACAGCCATTAGAGCAATCAAAATATACGCCTCAGTGTGCATTATTTAAAGCGTGTGCCTTGATGGTTAGAAAGTAGGGACTATCCAGTATATCTAAGACAATTTCTCTAGATAAAAACCCCCAAGTCTCAATCACAGTGTTAAATAGCAGAAATTCCCTAGTGCTAGGCAGCAGCGCCTGGAAAGTGCTTTGGGACTAGTTCCATCTTTTAAGTAAACACAGATGACTAATGTATCCACCCAATGGATTCCAAATCTTCTAAAAGTAGTTAATGGATTCTCAAATAGAAACCATACTCCCATTATAATATTTCCCCCTAAGGATCAGATGCTTTATCAATACTGTCAGTACCATAAATTCTCTGTTTCCTTAGGGACCAAGGGTTGAAATCTCTGCCAAGAATCTGAAAGTGATGGACCAAATGCCACAGTGTGCACCTCGGTAGGTTGTTATGTATTATGCATTTTATCTGAGTGCTGGTTTATGTTTCTGTAACAATTGTGGAATTCTTGTTATAACCAAAGATCTCCTTAGTAGCAATAGTGGAAAAAAGAACAGATTCCTGTCGTCTTTCTCACTGTACTAAACTAAGTGCACTGTAGATTAATCAGCTTTGCTGCTTGTGATTTGCAGATCATTAACTTCAAAAGTTTCTGCATTTTCTGAATAGACATAACTGATCAGAGAGGAGGCTCTTCTTTGGACTGTTTGCTGTGAGTTGACAAAGCTGGTGACTGACAGCCATCTGTGGAACACTTAGAAAAATTCCTGAACGGCAAATCTGACTGCAGAGATGCAGAGATAATTGATAGGCTGCTACTATTGTGTGCTCAGAAAAGCGTGACTGTTAGTTGTGGCAGAGCAGGTTTAAGAGCAAGCACTTCAAGGCAGAGCAGCTCCAAGATCAGTTGCCCAGGGTTCTATGTTTTTCTCTAGAAGACAACTTTGAAAGCACTGTACATTTGTGACTACTACTGTGTCTAACAGGAGCTAGAGATGTTCTTCATCTCTCTCTACAGGATAAGAATACCTTTATTTTTAAGAAAAGTATCTGTTCATTTTCCCCCATTTTTTTTATATCAGAGAGAAGAGAATATCCTTTAATAAACTGTAACACAGCATTTTCCCACCATGGTAGTACCAGATCATCATGATATTGTCATCACTACCTACAGAATCGGTCTGTACAAACATTAGAGGAACTTCTGATTCTACTCTTGCTAATGGCATTTGTCAGACTGAGTGTCTTTGGTGGTGCTGGAGCCCTCCAAAGAACACATTAGTTCAGTGTCAAGAAGACTTCCTCAGAACACTGAGACCTTATTCACACAGAAAGACTTCTGAGTTACTCTAAACAAGCCCCCTGTATTTTTTTTTCCTATCTGCTCCTCAAAAACTTTATAGGAAATCATTTTAAACTTTAGCGACTGTGATGATGCTCAGTATAACAGCCTGGCCTTGCTTTATTTTCTCAAAGATCTTAAAAAGAACAATATTTTGCATATAGAGCCTTATCCTTCTGCTGGATTGGAATTGCTGTTTCAAAAAGGAATGGAGTAACAGTCTGCCTTGGCTCCTGTACCGTGTCCCCAGTGTCGTTTGTCAGCATTTTAGCAGCATGGTTATTTTGCCCCATTACCGGCCGGACATGACTTTGGTCCCATTTTTATGAGCGTGACAGCATGCTATGTTCTGAAAGAAACAGCTTTACAAACAAATCATGAGATGAGGCATTTCTCTTCTTTTGTATGCGCTCTAAATCACAATGACAAATTCCAGGACTATTTACTTGGATTATTTCAGGGCAATAAAACTCAGATACACATGTTCCTACTGGGCTCCTTCATCATAATGTGAAATAAAACTCAGCAAAGTTAAAAGGGGATCTGGTGAATTAATGTTAATTCTGAGGATTGTATTTCCTAGCATGAAGGTTTGTCAAACTCTGTAGTAGCAATCTTGAAAGAGAAGTTATAAAAGACTTGAGCTTATTGAAATGTAAAGTAGAAAAAGCCAAGAAAAAGCAACCACAAAGAGTCACACATGAATGACAGTCAAAGGTGCGCTTAAGTTCAACCACTGCTCTCAATTTGCTAATCCTGTGATTCAAAAAATTTCTCTGAAAACATGATTACTAATTTTAAAGTTTGTTCAACCGTGTCAACAAGCAAGTGTGTTCTTTTATCTCCTTGGTACCCCAACCTCTGTGATTCTTTTGTTCAAGAAAAATGCTGAGCTGGTTTTAAAACAAAAAAAAATAGAGAAAGAGAGAAGAGACCATTGAAGACCAAATTGGATGAAAGTTAAATAATATTTAAACAATGATTGTGTATACTTTAGTCAGTAAAGCACTAGTAGCACTTCTAAATTTGCAATTATTAAAATTAAACATAGTGGTACTGTCGATACCTGATCTAATCTAAAGCTTGCAGAAGAAGTTGCCTCTCCTACGCTCTGCCAGTAACTCTGTCATCATCCTTACAATATTTAATACCGTACTCTTATCTGCCTTAAAGACTCTATAGGTTGTGCCAGCCACCCACAGATGGAGATTTATAAAAGTGAGAGGCACCGTCACTGCAGCCTGGTCAGAGCATTCTCCTGGGAGCAGCCCTGCCTGAGGACCCACGTGAACTGACACCGATGGGGCCCATCAAGAGAGGAAGAGACATTGCTCTGGTTTAGTAGGAGCGGAACCTGCTGGGCCCCGGCACGGAGAATCTCCCAGCACGGGCAGGATTCTTGCGTTGCTTTGACTTCTCAAGCAAATTCTTGAAACAAACACCACGGAGCCAAGATGGATGTTACTGCCATTCGCTGGATGCCTGGAAAAGTGACAATTAGATTTCCAGAAAGTGCAGTTTTACCGATGACTTGTTTGTGCTGCCACCTAAAAGCTGTGGACGTCAAGAAACGGATTGGTTCAGAAAATGCAGAATGACCCGTATCTCTCTCCCCGTACTACATCTGGCATTCATTTAATTGCCAGCATAATTTTGGTCAGCGTCCTTGAGCAGTAGCTTCATAAACGCCACTTTTTCATGAACTGACCTGCACTTTTGAACAACGAATAGCACAATCTACGGTTTATTCAAATATGAACATAAAGAATTTCTTCTGGAGTAATTTTCCACTTCAGCCCAGTGAGAACCAATCTCTCGATGCTGCAGACTATACATTCCATAATACTTCTTAACATTACTTCATTTTACTTACTGTAGCTTTCAGGTTTTTGATTAACTCTTTTTACTAATGCCCTATTATGTACTCTGGAAATACAGAACTATTTAAGAGGAGAGATTGGGAATGAAGGATTTTAAAGGTAACTTTACAAAGGAAAAATACAGTCTTATAATCTGATTATTTGAACAGATGTAGTTTTTAAAACAGGTCAGAAGAACTATACTTATTTATGTGGAGTGGAATATGTGTTTTCGATCATGTTATTATATATACAAGATTTAAATAAAAATTATATTGTTTAAAATGGGACCAATATGCTGGCAATTACACAGCTACTCCCAGTTTACTGAAAAAAATCTACATTATTTAAAATCTTTCAATATTTAAGTAGTCTTTAATACAGTTATTAAGATGTATTAGGGATGCTTTTAAGTTAAAAGAAAAAAGGAATCATGTATATAATGTACTTTATTTTCTCTTGTTTGAAAAATTGTTCTCCTCTCTGTCAGTATTATCCTAAGCACGGTAATTCTTTCCAAATTACTGGCTGAAACTAATTGAAACATGTCAGCAGTCTCAGGACAGAAATAACGTTCTTTTGGAGTGAGTGCCTTACTATGACCACCCATCCCTAAGGAATTCCAGTTGTAGCAGGTGTCAGAAGGAGGGTGTGCGGGAAACTTCCCGTTCCTCTGCTTCTCCTTTCAAACAGTTCATGGTCAGGAGACCCAGAAGCGCTTTGCAGTGATGTACATTCTAGAAAATAAAGGTTTGGGGTTTTTATTTGTGAGGTTGTTTGGGTTTTAGCTGGCTTAATTTTATTTTATTAACATGCAAGCCAACTCAAAAATTAAAATTAGACTTTTTTCCATTTGGTTATGAAGGTCTCGTAAATTTTTTCACCTACACATCAACGCAAAATGGCTTATGGCAAGTTTGGGGATGCAGATTGTTCTGAACCTGTTTTCTGGGTTTTTTTTCTTCAGTCATAGACTGAAATAATTTTGGGGAAGGAACGTGTTTTGTTTAATCTCTTTTAACTGTTTCCTCTGACCTACAGCAACCTGTTGCAGGGAACTCCACAACCCATCCATCGCCAGCTGCCGGGCGCAGGGGTTTCTTGCTGAGCAGCCATCTGTGCTGCTGCCAGACGAGCAGATCACTATTTCATGCACTTTCTGATGTTTTTTGGTCAATTGTGAAAGAGTTATTCTTGCCATTTGCTGTTTGAAGAAGAAACGGATGTTTCTTTACTGAATCCTCAACTTAAAATATACTTAGTATTACAAGAACTGTAGGAACACCCGTAAGTGAAGAGAACACACAGACCCTGGCTTTGCCAACACCGGCTCTGCCCAGCAGAAGGGCAGGGATTTGCAGAGCCTGGTGAGGGCCCAGCCCACCCCCGTGCAGTCCTGTAAGTGTTAGAGATGCCTAGAAGAGTACCCCAGGGCATTTACACTGTGCACTGTTTTACATTGAAATGTATATGTTATTCTCATTGAAGACGTGATAGAAGTTTTTATTATTAAAAGCTGGTTTATATTATAAGGAAAGAAGGTATGATCTTATTTTTCTGTTATACCCTTTAGTTCCTTAGCTCTAAGTTCTGTTGAACAGTTTAAGTTCTGATACTTGTGTGGAGCGAGGAGGAGTTCAGAAGTTCAAACTGTAAGGGAAGAGTTTTTGCTGTCGGCTCAAACTGGCCGTGCAGAGCTAAGCTCTTCCTGTTTGTGCAGCGTCGGCCACAGATGTGGTTTCACTGCGGCCTTCCTATTAAAGAAGACAAGAAAAACTGTTTTGAGGCTGTAAAATTGCAGGGTTTGAATCCGGTGCTGGAAAAGATAGGTTAAGTGGAAAGTAAGAGGGCAAGGCACGAGCCAACCGGCAAGAAGAGAGCAGATTAGGTCTGCAGAATTTCCGTGGCTAAAAGCAAAGTAAGAATCGGGCCTTCCACAGCCAAACAAGGGCAGATTCCATAGATCGGGAGCATCTGATGCACTGCAGGTGTGGAACATGTGGAAAACACAGTTCAGATGGAGAAAATGGAAACAAGCAGCAGGATGATGAGGTGTGTCAGCAGCCGGCTGGAGAAAAGAAGGCAATGCTGAAAAGAAAGTGGGGGCTGGTGGCATCTGCAGGTGGAATTTCTGATCTACCAGTCTGGGAACTGAATTCGCGCAGCATTTTCATTAACTGCTGGAGCACAGGTACTGCCAGGCTGGGGCTGATGTTAAGTTGGGAGGCACTAATTGAGAGAAGGATCAGGGTACACACACCAAAAAACCCCCCAAAAACACCCAGGAAGACTTTGAACACTGATGGGGATGAACAGGATGAAATTTTACAGTACAAATATTAGCTCATACCCTTGAAGATCCAACAAAGTATTTTGCTATATTTCTTGTTAATTGATAAGAAAAGGACCTTGGTTATAGAGTTTGTCACAAGATGACTCGGGTGCAATTCGATAGAATCATGAAAGCTCAGCCTGCGCTGGGAGACAAACTTCCAGTTGGGATGAAGAAGCATTCAAGTCTCTGTGCAGAGGCCAAATAATTAAGTGAAATTGCAGTAGCGAGATGTTGAGGGGAGATACTAAACTGGTATCAATAAAGCAGATACAATGCTGCCAGATAAGACCAGGAGAGCTTGATTTATTTAGCCTGAGACACAAGTCTATCTGATGTCTTTATAAGAAGATAATAACGAAAAAGGTAAAGGCAGTTCAATCTAACCATAAATACAGCCACAAGGAGAAAAAGGAGTACAAGCAATCAGGGATAAATACTGGCTGAAAATTGTTCTGTACCCTGGAAACTTTTTTTTTTTTCCAATCAGGCTCTGACAAAAAAAAAGAAATAACTCTTACAAAGGGGCTTGTCAAAGACGAAGCAGCGGTGCCGCAGGAGAACAAGGTGGCCCTTCCCCGTCCAGCCCCCTCAGGCTGCTGCAGCAGGGTCTGGCTGCCTGGAGACGGTGAGAACCATCCCTGCCGTGTCCGGGTTCGTCCAGAGCATTTGCAAAGTGTAAACTGCTTTTCAGATCCAGGCCCTGGCTTTCTGTTAGCATTAGATATTCTCATATCCCAGTATTCATTTGCAGACTGAAATACTGTGATTTTTAGATAAGAAACCACAGATTCAGACAAATATACATCTCATTTCCATTTAGAATAAAAGAATTGAAAAATCCACCTGGACTCTGGCAAATCCTTTTTCCTGTGTCATATTTTCTTATCAGCCCATGGTGCTAATTTGGGAATATTTGAGCACTAATTACTTCATGGTTCAAAAATTATTTGAAGTTACAAAACACTAAGGCCTAACAATCAGAATTTCAATGTAAAAATAATCTGAAACACTCCTACTTCCATACCAGCATATATAGTAATTCATCTGTCATAACACTTGGCACTGTAAATGTTTGACACAGATTCTAAGCACCTGGTCATCGGTAAAAGGGCAAAACCCAATCCCTAACCCGACAAACGGCTCATAAAATCAGATTACTCACAGAAGCACATAGACTTATTGATAAGATGTCATTGATTAATCAGTTACTCAGGACAATTTGTATCTAAAGCTAGTACTGGTGTAGCATTGGAGTGTTCAAATATGAAGGTCAAATTCACCATTAAGTCTCCAGTAACTATTTATCCTAACAGAGAGGAAAAGCCTTCAAACAGCAAAAGGTATTTTTCCCACTTTTTAGAATTAGATTCCCGGCTTTGATCAGCACCAAGAAAACCCTTGCCGTGCCATTGGCTCCTGGTCCTTCTGCTCCTTCCTATCCAAAAATTCTTTCGGTTTCATGTTAAGTAACAGTGCAAGTCACTTCCGTGGTACTGGCGCAACATCACTACATCTCTAAAGGACACTTCGTTTAATATAAACTTAAAAAATTCCTATGTCCATAAGAAGTGAGTTTCCAGGCGCTCGGTCTCCCCTTGCCCAGCTTCCCTTGCTATACTGTGTATGTGCCTTCTCCCTGCTCCAATCTGGGGAGGGAACTATTTTCTTACCACTGATATTGTGAAGAGTCAAAGAAGAGACATTGTAAACTGCTTTGAGAACTGACAGTGCTTTACATATACAATCTAGTTCCAATGACTTGAAAAACAGGAAACTAGATGGAAGAAAGGATAAACATCACAAGGACACATATAAAATGCTCGCTTTCAATTCCTGTAAATATATTAATTGAGAACACATGGTATAAGGAAAGATGAGAGTGTATTTTTGAGGTACTTGCTCTGCCCCATGTCAGGGTTCAGACATACTATGCATTAATACCAGCAAGGAACCTAATTTAACATAACTTTTGATTGGGGAAAAAGAATAAATTCATATTTGTGTGTGAAGTTTCTTCACACTCCCTTATCTTCAGCAGTTCCTACTCCTTGATTTAAAGAATATCAGGATTCAGAACATAAGTAAATGTTAAATGAGTATTTTAAAAATATGGTCTTGTCAAGAGGATATTCAATTTGGATTTCAGAGAGTAGCACCTTTTAGTTTGTAAAAGAATTGGTAGTTATTTTATCACACAGTTTGGCATAAGGTAACAACTGTTTCTTTAGGGTCCTTCTAATTGCCAGCACATCCACCCTGGGACTCAGGCTCTGATGCAATCAATCAAGTGTATCACAAGAAAGATTCGTTGGTACCTGGACCCCAGTCAGTTGAATGGGTCACGTCTGTATATTCTGAAGCCTACACTGGCTTCAGGGCTGAATTAAAGATGAAGGACCTGATTATCTTAGAATAATAGGTTTGCTTTTAATAGCTAACCTTTCACAGCTGTTTCTAGATGAGCTAAGACACCAAAATGAAAATCACTGCACTAGTACAATGCCATAGAGCAAACAAGTAACTCATTGAAGAAGTCAGACGACTTTAGAAAGGCCTTTATTTTTGCCCTTTTTACAAAGGGTAGGGATGCCCACAGTAGTGTAACCATAGGTCAGGCCACATTTAAAAGTCTTTTAAAAGTTAATTGCTGATCAGCTATAGGAGCTCAAGTAGATTGCTATATAGCATTATTGCATTTACAGCTCATTTTGCACCTAAGATCAATTACCTCGTCTGGGCAGGGGGGCAACGCTGAAATGACACAAGTTGTATAGTGCGTTTTCACATGAAACAGAACTTTTCATGGTTTTAGGAAAATGTTCCAGAGATTATATTTTTATATCAGTTTGTAGGATTGGCATTTTCAAATGTTTTGTAAAAAGGAAAAATGTACAGAATATTTGAGAGGGTTTTTCCAGTTAAGTTTGAGGGATTCTAGATACTAATAGTGTTATATTTTTCTTAATGTTTCTGTATTTTTAACTAAACATGTGTATTCTGCATTAAGATAAAAGTCTTAATATAATATGTTCAACTTTTTGTGTTGTATCGTCTAATCCACGTTGTCATTTTAGCATTACTGACCTCTGTGTGTTTGGTCCGCCGTGCGCTCGCTCTCTGTCAGTTGAAATCAAGCCATTCCGAAAACACTGTCCAGATGGTCATAAGGATGGGTCTTCTATCGGATGGGGTTCAGGACACTCCTCTTGGGTTTGGAAGGTATCTGAACAGGAAACATTTCCATTGGGTTATCAAAAAAAACTTGGGCTATTGCTTTAAGCAAAACCTTTTGAACTTCAAGAAGATTCAGACAGTAAAAAGAAAACTGTATATGATGGTCAAGTCTTTTTTTTTTCTTTTGTGGGAAAAGGTACAATTAAAAAAGCTCTTTCCTGCCATGTTCTGTCTTTATAGTGAAGGAACTAAAGAACTAGATCTCTTGAGCCAGGAAAATGCATTTGATTCCCCCAACTGTGCATCTAGAATTTCCCTTGACCCTGAAACTGCAACAGCTTCTTGAGTTTTCCCTCAGAGTATTAAACTCAGCTTTATGTGTTCTGATAACTTATCTGGAATATCAAAATCGATTACAACTTCTACTATTTCCATGGTGTATGTGCTGCCCCAAGTGCTCTCTGTCCCAGCAGTCAGAATGCAGGAGTTCTGGACAGCCAGCCACATCTACCTGCTCACCTGACTCATGAACGCTTCTTGCCTTTGATGACACACTCAGCTTGTCAGCGCTCTCAGCTCTCTTTAAAATGGGAACTCTCCATGTTCCTCTCTACCCAGGGGCTTACATTTGGGGAGGAAATGCATTCACTGAAAGCATCAGCTGAAGAGATTAAATCTGCACACCTGAAAGGGTTCAGTAGGTTTCCAAGAAAAAAGAGAGTAACACAAGAGTTCAATCCCTTCATCCATGCCTCTGATCAAGATACTACGATTTGGGTTTCCTTCTCTTTGTAACAATAGAGAAAAACCTGTCAAAGGAGAGATTCAAGAACAGTTTTGTTTGTGGCTTCCTGCGCAGTGAAAAATGAGCTGCTGTTTTGTCCCATCATTATATGTTTAGAAATGTTGGGGTTTAGTTCTTAGCCAAAATCACCCTGTCAAATTCCCTAAGTCCTCAAAGTCTAGTATCCTGAACATTATTATAAGGCAAGAACAAGCCTCTAGTTTTTAACTGTGGTTTGATTTCCACTTCATTTTTAAGAAATTTAAAGAGGTGCTACTGGTTCAACAGCTCCTGAGCAAGAGACCTGTTTCAGCCTTAAAGAGTTGAGTATATGACAGCAGGACAGAAACCAAAGAGGAACAAACTGAGCCAACATGCCACAGAGAGCAGCAATAATGAGCTCCAAGCAATACTTTTTTTCTGGAGAAAATGACAGAAATCAGCGAATGAGGCAGTTGGAGCATGTCTCCCCTCTCTCAATAACAAGTTATGCAGAGCTGTATGGTCACACCTCAGGTTTTAGGAGAGACTACTTTGTTTCAGAGGCTACTTCTTTTCCATAGGAGGAAGAGGAAAAATCAGAAAAACACAGTAAATAGGCATAAGGAATCCAAATTAAGAAACAGACACCTCAACTAGCAAGGTTTCCTTCTGAGGGTAATGCAGACCATGAAAGGGACACTGAAATACTCTTACAGAGTGTATTAAGCTCCCCGGCCCACCAAGAGCCCAGCATTTCCCACTTACTTTATCAGCATCAATTTTTATAAAGTTCCTGTCCTTTTCCCTGGTGAATTTGACTGACTTTCTTTCCAGCCTGCTTTCTCCTTTGATCCTAAATACCTGGGCAATCAACTAGTCACTAGAAAAAGGAATTAACTCCTTCCTTATTGGAAATCAATTGAGATGTCTGCATTTTTTTCATTTTGCCGCTCAGGAGAGGTGAGGGCAGGGACGGGGACTGTGCCCGGTCTCTGCCTTAGAGTCTGAACAGCACATCCAATAGCCTGGGCTCATAAACTGTCTTGAGCAAAGAACAAATAGCACCAGGGAAATCTTCAAAATGAGACCTTGTACTAGTACACCCAGTACTAACCCTGTCTGTAGCTTACATAGGAGTGATGTGAAATAAACTTCTGCTGCCGTAGAACAACAGGGCAAACGAGTAAGTAATCCTTGTCCAGAGCAATAGGAACTATTTTTAGAAGATCTTTGACAACTCTTTTTCCTTGTACAGCTACCAATAACCCCAGCTCGCCCAGGGGCTTGCTGCTGCTGCTGAGGGTGCCAAGGGACAATGCTGCAGACCTGCTGACAAGCCCCACGTGCCGCCTGCTCTCAGCCCACCAGCTGCTGCCCTCACCCGCAGGGAGTCAGCTGCAGCCCAGCCACACCAGCGCCGGGGCACCCCAGGGCCCGCCTGCCGCCAGACTGTCCCTGTAGGGACAACTAGACTTTACATCTGCCAGGACAGGGGCTGCCGCCTCCTGCAGGCACAAGAATACAGGAGGGAATTCTGGCAGGAAGACACAGTACTTGTCCTCTTGGCCCAGTCTCCACCTGGGCACTACCTTGTGCCAGGCAGCTTTTTTTGCTGCAGCTGACATATGGCCCTAATCTTCAGTGTTATTTCCAATCTTTTTTTTTTTAATTGTTGTCCTGTGCTCATTAAAAGGCTGGGAGTACTCTTCAGTGATTAACTGTTTTCATCTTACAGACAGCTTTCTATTAAAATAAATGTCTATCTGTCTTGTATGGGTTGTTCTGTTTTACACTGACAATTTAACTAATACATCATTATTTCCTCCTGTTTAGCAGCAAATTACAGTTACTCCAGGCTTATCCGCTGGTATCTACACAGCTTCAGTGAAACACCTTCCCCTCGCCATTTCAGGTCTTTACATTTATGCTGAGAAAGGTGATGTTTGGACAAAGCGTTTGCTGCATTGAACATCTCCGTTTCTATTTTCACTTGTGTTCTGTTTATCCCAAGGTCTAGCAAATGGCTGACAGCATTTTGAGCCAGTATAAAATAATACCTTCCCCATGGGGCAAAAAGAACAAAGATTACCTTTGAGCAGGTTTTCCTTCGTAATTTAAACGATTTGTTGTCAAAACTGTAGTTCTGTTGATTTTTCAGTTGCGGAAGCTGTGTCCACTTCTGCTTGTGATTAAGATGGATTCTCTGAGGAGCAAAAAGATGAGAAGGGTGAGCAAAACCGAGCTATTGAATTAGCTGCAGGAACAAGGGATAAACCCCAGGGGTTATACGAGTCAGTGTGTTACATGATGGCTATAATAATCCCACTGGGGCTTAAGATCTACTATCAGAAAAATTACTGATATATTAATGTCATTTTTCTTAACATATCATACAGGGCCACTTAGCCGTTGGGTTAAACTCATCACAGTAACATAGCAAAAAGGTAGCCCTTTCCCAAAGGAGTTTACAAGTCAAAAGTTTGTCAAATTTCTGGGGGGTGTTGGTATCCTCCCCAGTTCCTAACAAAGGGGGCCAGCTGGTACAGACAAGTGAGACAAAAAACCCAATCAAACCAGTGCTATACCAGTGTACATTCTGGGTATAAATCCTGAATAAATTGCTCGATTCTCTATCCATTTCCAACCTGATTGGAAAGAAAGCAATAGACCTCCCGATTCTTACACTTCTAAACTGACCTAAACTCTTCCCTTGCCTGTTCCAGGTTGTGTCAATAAAGCTGTTTGTTTCCTTCAGGATACTTTTTCTTCAATTTACTCTCCTGTTGCCAGTAATTAAAGGTAGTCAGCAGCTCCCTGGCCGGTGTCAGTAGCAGAGTTACAACTACTTTTCCAGTCAACCTGGAGAAGCCAAACTGCCACTAAATAGCGCGGCTTTTTCTGAGAAGTCAAAGCTCCCTCAGAGCTCTTTAACAATCCCTTCTGGTCGTCATGATTCACCATTTGAAAAATACTTCTCCATGCCAAAATAATGCCTCATTTTGTAAAATGTCAATTAATGCCCTGCAGAGTCTACAAAAAAATAGGTCTGTTTTTAATGAATTAGGATTAAAATTAGTAATTAATGTTTGAATCAAGTGATTATTTTCTTGATCCTGCTTAAAATTAAATTTGGGTATAAGCACTTTGAAGGCAATGAGCAAGGAATCATTATTATTTAATCAGCTTTAAATTACTTACATAATTACTTACATGAGTGACGTATTTTCATCTTGAGATAATTAAAAATAATTAGTATGGCTTTATCACAGTTTTAATGTGCAAAAATCAAATTCATATTATTAGTGGTGCTTGAATACTTGCTTTTTTGATGGAATTTATCTGCAATTTACTGCACAAAAGTTAATGAAGCTATCACATGAATGCATTGCTTGGAAAGAGTGATTTGGAAGGGATGCATCATTTATCTCTGATCCCACATGAACCACAGCTCTGGTTTATTTTTCAGGGGGTTTTATTAAAGTTTTCTGAAATAATAAGCAATTTTATAGCTAATACAGCACATAATGTGTCTTGCTACAAGAAATATCAAACCTTGGGCCTTATTTCTTTTGCCTTCTCACAAATTCAGAAGAAGCACAATGCTACGGAGTATCTATAACCGAAATCCAGAAACAACTGAGAAATTTGAGTATATAACGCGAACCCAATAAAAGTTTCCAACTTTTTAAACAGTGCAGACAAAACATTCACCTAATTCTTGCCTATCTATTAACTATTTCACAAATTATTATCCATTCTCTTACTAGCAGCATATCATCAGTTCAACTATCTAAAAGACTTTGCTTAAATAGGAAGGCAAGATCAGGAAAATAGTTGAAGTGGTTTTACCTTTTAAAGCAATCTAACTTTAAAAGGCAATTTAATTGCCTTTTAAAGCAGTTTAACAGATGGAGATAAAAAGGAGGAGTCAGTATAATGTCATTAGCCAGAAGTGCTTTATGGACCACATTTATTAATATTTCTCATTAGAGAATTACACTAGGGTTTTGCGATGCAGTCTAGACCATGGCTGTGGTTCACTTGTTTTTATAAAAAGGAGGTAATTACAAAGTTCAGAAGAGAAGTTTGCCAACAGTTCAAGATCTTTGGGGGTTTCACACCTAGTTCTCACAAACAGTACTCATTTACCAACATATTCCTCTAGTGTCAGCAGTGAGTGAGTGCCTTAGCGGACTCTTTTGCCATCAGCTAGTCAAGACAGGGCTGTGTTTACTCGTGATTTCATATTTCATCTTCTGCTGTGCATCGTCTTGACCACACTGCTCTTACCAAAGCTGCGCTGCTGCCATGCCTGCCTTCGATATTTTGCTGCAGTGGAATAAACATTTTCCTTCCTTGCCCCCTATGGATATTATCTGTATTACCAGACCTAGGAGGTCCTCCCAGCTCCTAGTCCAAGTGATGCCAGCTCTGGGTTGAGATCAAGCACTCGCTGTATCTGCTTCTCCTCTGACTGCAGGTTCTGACTAGCTTGCAATAACATTGAAATGCATTTATGTCCAAAGCATCCCTATAAAGTAGGAAGCACTATTTCCCCACTGTACAGATGAGAAATGAGCACACGATCTCAGAGACGACTGCGTTAAAGTTGTCGGAAGACAAGAAACAAATAGTAGTTTTCACACAAGATGGGTGTGATCAGCACAACACTTCTCAGATCTGTCTTGGGGTCTGCCAGGACTTGATCATCAATGATTTGAAAAAAGGGGTAAACAGGCTTATGAAAAAATTTCAAATTATAAAATGTTATTTAGGATAACAAAATCCAAAGGGAGTTGAAAAGAGCTGCAGAACAATGTTGCAGTAATTAGTGGCTGAAGTGATCAAATGACAACTAAAACTCAGTATCAGTAAATGCAGAGTATTGGTCACATGAAATAAATAATTAGTCAATGGATGTACAAGGTCAGATTTTAAATTTGATACCCAAGCTTTGGGAAATCTTTCCCGAGTTTTTGTGAACCGTTGCCTAGAAACATTAGTTCAGAGTTCTGTGGCAATCATAAAGAAACTAGAACAATAGAATTATTAGGAAAGGAAAAGAAATCATAGCAGAAAACCTTATTAATTCCATGGTGCCCCTGAGTCTTAAACACTGCAAGAATTATTCTTATGATTTAGGCCTCCAAATGCTTTTGAAAGACCTTGAGCCTCTGCATGCAAGCAATGTGCCCAGTGTGATACAAGAAGATTCTTGTGCAGTATAGCAATAACTCCGTTTCACGGGAGCCTAGGCTTCCTCTGACCACCGAACCACCCTTTGAATTCAGCGACCATTCCTCCTGCCCTTCCTCTCTGTATATACCTCAGAAAGCTTGACTTGATAGTCAAGACCAAACTCTGATGAGTCTGGGCTTAAAGTGATGAAAAAAAGCCACAGGAAACCACATATTTTTACCTTCATTTCTCATTACTAGATAAGTTTTATTCATGGATAACCATAAAATTGTAAAATGCATTAAATCTCATGGAAATAACTGTATTTAGCTGCAGTAAGTAAAAACCCCGCTGATTTCAACAACCTTTTTCAGACATAAAAGCAGGCAGGGTAAAAGACTTTATGACAAGTAGCCACGACTTGCAAAACCACAGTTGCACTTAGTATGTCTTTTTTTGATAAAGGTTCCAGGAAACTTCCCAATTTCCAATTAGTAGTGGAATTAAAGCTACAATTTCAGCATACCTCTGCATTAGCAATCAATAGCAACTACAGAGGCTGTGCATTTACTGGCTTATAAATAGCTTTATCCCTCTGCATGTGGAGAAATGAAATAGAAGGTAAATTACCGTGTCCAGATAGCAAAGGGAACAAGATTCATCTCTTCCTCAGTCTGAAACTTTTTCTGCTGGGCCAAGCCACCTTGTTTATGGCTTCCAGAAAGTTGCTGGTGACCAGCATACACTCTGTGCAGGATTTTTCTCCTCCCCAAATAGCCCCAATAGCTAACAGTTAAGTCTGTGTAAGTTTTGATCACAGGTGAAAATATACTTCTGGATTTATGTTCAAGGAACATCATAAAAGGACACATGCATTCTTCCAAATTAATGCCGTACTAGATGTGAATCTGAAATTTGCATCAACAGGTTTTGAAAGATGGCAGGGGGTGTGGAATTAAAACTAAAAAAACTGTTAAGCAAAGAAATTTCTGGTGTCTCTTTACAATCATGCTGTCTATATCTAAAGCTGAAAAAAGAAGGCATTAAGAATACCAGGCTAGGTTTTCAGTGCTCCCTGAAGTAGTTGGATCCCCTAAAGAAAGAAAAGAAGTAAATACTCTGTTAGCTCCACTGGGATAAATTGGCTGGTTTGTCAGCTCGACATTTCAAAAGAATAATCCATATAGCTACACACATACATAAACTAATGAGCTTTCCAAAATGGATATATACAGAACTCAGCTTTTTTATGTAGAAAGATTCAACAGACCCTGTAATGACAAAGCAGGTAAGTTACTTGTATCTGCCTTAAACTGGTCCTCCTGGTGATATTCTTTACTGCAGTCGAATGACACTCAAACAGATGTGAAATTGTTTCTTACCTCTGAAAGCCAGAGGAAATGAAGGGAATCTCTCCCAGTCTCTCTCTCTCTCCCCAAATGAATTTTCCCACTTATTAGTATGAGTAAGAGGCAAACATGCCAGCAGTCACAGGAAATTGTTTTCAGAAAGCAATTTTTGATCGATACAACTGAATGATCACTATTAAGGGTGATTATTAAAAAGGAATTTCACTGTTCATATCTTTTTGCACATTACGTCATTCACATGATTTGCTGCATAATATCACTCCAGTAATATTACTTTTTTTCTCCCTTGCTCATCTGGAGAAACCACAGCTGATGGACTGCTATAGAGACTCCCCATAACGAGCTTCAAACACGTTCAGCCTCACTAGTTTTAGAGAGACCAGCCCATAAAAATCTTCAAACATACTGAGAGGTTCCATGTGTGTCCCAAAACCAATATACACAGCAAACTGCAATCTGTGTAAGACTGCAAAATCCCTCAAAATAGATTTAAAAGACAGCACAAACCTCTGCTCCCACTCCTTTCACATTATTACAACAGTATGACTTGAATGTATTCAGAGTAGTATCACCAATAATGGAAGTTGATGCTAGTAGGTGCTGGAACGTAATGTCTTTTCCATACACTCCAATTACATTAAAGTGGCAGAGGTTTGGGATTGTCAAACTACTCAGTTATTGATTGGCTTTTAGATAGAGAGCACTTGTTTCCAGTTTCTCACTTTAACCCTGTGTTCCATTAAACTCACTGCAGTTAGCACTCAGAATAAATTGCATTTTGGAAGATTAACTAAGTCAGATGGTAAGGCTAAGTGCACAATCCATTCTCTCTCTTACCAATCACTTACAGTTCATCAGCTCTTGCAATAAAAAAATGAGAAAGATAAAAGTCTCAGAAAGAGCAGAGTTAAAAGGGGATCTTATGTTTTAATCACCTGATTTTTTTCCCCTTTTCCACAAAGCAGTGAAGAGCACGGGACTGCCAAAGGGAAGACTGAGCTATTCTTTCATTTCCTGATTGGAAATACCGTAAGAGATGATTGCTTCACAAAACTACGTCAGGATGCATTTTTAACCCAGCTTCCTCACAGGAAGAATGATCATTTGATATCAAAATTAAAATCACCACTAAAGGATCAATAGCTAATCCTACAGATGAATCCCATCACCAGTATCTAAAAAGCTTTTGGCTAATTCTTTTTAAAATGTCTCCACTGACAGCAGTGGAAGTATAGTCAGTATAAGGAAAGAAGAAGAATTTGGTTCCCTGCGTTCAGATCACCCTGTGTACAGCTGTTTCAGTCCTGCAGTAAGTGCTACAGTATGATTTAACGTGGGATGCTGTAGAACAAAGATGAAAATATGCCAGACTGTAAAATAACAATCTTTTTTTCTATTTATAGTTTCTTCACAATCTTCTATCTTATATGGAAGAGATTTTTAATAAATAACTGTCTTTGCAGAACCACAAAACATCATCACTTTATACATATGACAGTGAAAGGAGATAGGCTGGCATCCACCCATGTGATTGCCATGTCCCGCACCACTGAAATCCTTAGCTCTTGTTTGGTCTTTCCTTAGACAGAACTTCTAGAGAAACCAACAGATTTCCGTTCATTTAACTTATTTCCCTGAAAATCTCTTCCTTTGCTTCTAGATGCTGCTTGGCAAAGCAGTTAATGTATGCTCCAATGTAAGGTCAAATGGGTTGGTTGCCTAAGAGCAAGGGTACACAGTGTATACACACGGAGAGCCACTGCTGCAGCCAAAAAGCAGGGGTCCAGCTGCGCGGTTCTAGCCCCATCCTGGGCTGGTTTTGGCACTCGCCTGACTCTTCTGTGAGCTGATAAAACTCGCAAACTCAGCAGAAATCTATTCATCCTTTCGCTGGTGTGCTTCCTGCTCAGTTAGCAAGCTGAATCAGCTCCCAGCAAGGTTCAATGATTCCGTACGAGGTGACGGAGGAGCACAGAGTGAGGAGCCAGGGAAGCGGGTGTCCTCCTTCTAGCAGAAACGAGCTGTTGTCCTGCCTTCTCCCTGTTGTGTAACTTCACTCTGAGGTACTTTAGGAAAATCTGGTATTCACCTTTCTGGAACTCTGGACACAGACAGAGCTGATAAAAGATTTTCCTGGTAGCCAGTTGAGGGGTGCTCTGTAATTGCTATGAAGAAGGCTGCTGGCAGCTAAGGCTGTTGCCGTTGCCAGGGGGTTACCATTGCCTCCCTGCTGCAGCGCCGGGCCCCGCATCCGAGCCAACTGCTTATGCCAGCTCTTCTCATCTGCTTCAGCACAAAGCTGGAGGGCTCGCTTCGTCCCACCCTTGAATGCTCTTTGGCCAACTTGGGCCGACTTTGTGATAAAACACGCAACGACCAGATGGCTCACCAACCCCCTCACCCACCCTCTGCTTGTGCCTCCACCAAAGGCATAGTGAAAACTGTATGGTAAGACCCATCATCATTTGCACCATGATCATGGCCTTCAGCTGTACACCTCAGCGTGGGGAGGGAAAGCTGAAGGGAGATGAGGGGGTTCAGCCAGGTGAAGGACCCTGGGACAAGATTATAACAACGATTTCTTTCTCACTACAAAGGAACACTATGGAGCCTTCTATATTCGATGCCCTGTACTGTTTAGAGATTTAGAAAAGTATAGTCTTGAAAGTAAACGTGAAAGATGAAAACTGTCCAGATAAAACCTGTTGCTGTCTTCACTGGTTTCGTCCTTTGACCAACAGAAAAGGAGGGTGCTGTAGAACAGAACGGGAAAACAAGTGCAATCTTCTTTCACTGATTCACAGCTCAGCAAGGTTGGCAAGTGCTTTGCTGAAGTGAGTTTAAAGATCAATTACCAGGCTAGAAGTGAAATCTTGTGATTTCTATCATTGATGAGCTCCAGAGAGCGTTCCTTTGTTAGTGGCACCACATCAGATCAGAACATATTTTCAGATGCTGTCAGTGAACCAGAAAGCAGCAAGAGGATTTCACAGGGGGGAAGGAATAATCTCATGAGTCTCTGAAATGAGTGCCTTGCTGGTCTGCTGAATGTGGGCAAAATCCATGATTAAATCTGCTACCATTCCTGTTTTGCTGTCTGCTGTTATCAGGCTTTAATATCAAAGAGAGATCAAAATCTTAATCTTCATTCATCTTGTATATCTCTTGAAGAAATTAAAAAAAACCCCAAACCCAAACTTACCGGGGTCAGGTTTGATTTCTTCTAAATTACTTCCTGGTGATAGGCTTTTACAGTTATCTGTTCTGCTGCATTTCTTTTTTCCTGCACTATGGAACATTTGGCTCATACATATGATACAAACACGTTCATCTTCAGGGCATAACAAAATGCTCTGACATCATTTATTTACTAGAAACAGTTAATGGGATGAGCAGAGGCCTACTGAGTATAAGAACGCCATAAATTACTCTCTGCTCTTTAAGGAGTAAGAACATGAAAACCATTAAACACAAAGTCCTTTATCCTCAAAATCCCTCAGACAACACAGTGGGGAGGAAAAGACCATTGCACTTAATTCTAAATTTGAATGGAAACTATGAAAAAACAAAAATAAGATTAAATGTTGCTTCTACTGTTGCTGTTGAGAAGAAGTGTCAACTTCTGGCCAAAATTTTTTTTGCGTGCAGAGTCCAGTGAGAGAGATCTGGAATCAGAGGACAGAAAGGATGTGAACAAGCGCAATGAATCTAAAAGTTAAGTCAAACGCTGTCCATGGCTGCAGGCCTCTCATCTCATTATTTAAGGATTCTTTTCTTCTAAAACACAAACCAAATTCTCAAAATGCTGTAATGGTACTTTCCAGATTTGCCTCATTTCTTATTTTTCTTTTCCAGACAAGACAATACATAGTGCATGCCAGCATTTAGAAGATCAACCTTTATATCTTACTAGCTGGCAGATTCACTCTGAAGGTGGCTGTACTTTTGTTTGCTCTAGTTACTTCTGCTGATGAACTCAGAGGTCACAATGAAGGCAAAGTATTGGAAGATAAAAATTAGGAGACGATCATTCCAAACTGGTTTTGGATAAATAAATATTTAAACTGGCTTACATAAAAGCCAGAATTTTCTGATGAAGAAAGCTCACAGAGGATGTAATCAGATTAGATTCTCAGGGGAAACATAAATGCCTTAAGAAATTATTTTTCTCAATAAATCAAAGACAATCATTTTGTCCTCTTTCACATGCAGACACAGGAATATTATTTAAACAGTAAAGATAACATAAGGCATTTGCTGGCAATAAATGACTAGTTGAGAGGAACTGATGACCTTCAGTTGTGTCTTTAGCCATTCACCTCAACTGATATTTAAGCTCTTGAATGGCCTGTGCTGAAACGGTCACTTCAGGAAGCAAAAATGTAAGTACAAGCACAATTTATGTTGATCTGTAGCACAAAGGGGTATTGTTGATCTGTAAGGGATATTGTTGAAGAAGTCCAAGACATTGTCTAATGAAAGAATGCTTAAATTGTCTTCCTTTATAGCACAGATAATTGACTTTTCTCCACTCACATACTGCACCAATGACAGAACCACGTACAAATCTCAGCCTAGTCAGGACCCATCGGACCAGGCTGCCGACCTACGATGAGTTAAATGCTCCCTTTTTCTCTGAATGGTCAGGTAAAGAATTGGTGTAATACTCATACCGGAAGGGCCTGCACTGAATCCATGGGGATTCCCGTTGAAAATCCCTGCTTCCCGGGGGTGGGGTGATTGTACAGCTGACGGGAGGTTGGAGGTATTGTCTTATTCTCTGTCCCTTCACCAGCAGATGGCGGTAATTCCCTTTGCATAAAGAAAGCTCAAAAAAGATACTCGGAAAGGCAGACAAGGCATTTAGAGGAGGGGGTAAGAAATTCAGAAAACAGCCTGTTAGAGCTAAGTGAATAAAATTTCATTGCAGATAACAGAAGGAATATAGCTAAGCTCTTCTTCTTGTTCCTGTGACTACTTTCACTATTTCTTTGGTGTCTGAAAGACAGACAAATTATTGGAAAGACACACAGCTCCCAGAGCTCTCAGTTAGGTATTATTTTTAGCACTAATCACATCTGCATATTGCAGAAAGAACAACACATGTCTAGCTGGCATTCAGCAGCTGTATGTTAATGCTATTTGTGAAAATATGCTCGAAAGCTTGTATATTAGAAAGAACTTGAATATGCAGAAGAGACCACCTTTCCTGGCACCCCCCCAGTGAAATGCACAATATTCTTGTACCAGTGCTGTGGCTCTAAACACGCAGCTTAGCAGCACTCCTCCCTGCTATTGTCCCTTTGTGCTGTATCCTTCTTCCTCCCTTGCAACTTTATAGCTAGATCACATCAACTCTTGTGCTACCCTCAGAGCACACCCTGGTTATGTTCCGTAAATCCTTTTTGGCCTCAGCGTCGGCCAACCCTTCCACCCTACTCACATCTCTCCTGACCTCGCCTTCCGAAAGCAGGAGTAGGAATCGTGTGCCTGTGCCTGAAACTCTTACTCTCTGGCCTGCAAAACGCATATGCACAAAAAATTATTTTGAAGCAGTTTATTTCACTCATTTTGCTCAAGTTCTATAAATATTCTACAGCCGGAATATCCAGGCAGGACTGCTGAAAGACATAGTGAATTCAGTGTGGCTATTAAAAGATATTAATAATAACCACATTTCAAAATCCTATTTATTCTGGAAATATAAGAGTTATAAATTTATTAAATTACCATGACAGATCCATGTGTGGTATAATTGATGCTGCCCTATTAATCTCAATCCAAAAGATATATGCTGATTTTTACCAACTGAGAGTCTGGCAGAATGAGTGAAGGAATATAACATTCCCACTCTGACCATCAAAAGAGTTAACATTTCAAAAGTAATAATGACCATCCATGGCAAACAGCTCGCAGAAGCTCTCGTGAGACATTTTTTACATCAAATATTCATTCCATCATTACAAATATACACCACCATTTAGTCAACAATGGTATGGCAATGTAAGAAAAGGCAAGGGTCTTTCTGCAAATTATGTTTTGTAGATTTTAAAATACTTCTGCAGGACAGATTATGTAAGTAAGGACTGTTGGAGTAGGACCTTCTCTGCATCTTTGTTATTTTACTTTCTATAGTAGGTGTGATGATTTCAGTGGTCTGTCTGAGCCATATAATTCTGCTGTTATCTGCATCTCATAGAAAAAATATTTATCCCTGCCTTGTAAGTATAAACTCCTTCTACTGCCTGGACAAAACAACTCCTCATGCTATCTTTTTGCAGGCTGGCATTAGCTACTTCCATATGACCCTATCCTCCATCACCCAGACATATAAATTCCAGTCCCTTCAAGGTTATAGTGTCCTCCAGGCTTACACTGTAGTACTGCAGATAGTACATCCTAAGTTCAATAGCTTTATGCTGCATCACACTATGTCAAGAAAGGATTAAAAAGTCACATTAGCACAGTCTGGAGCATTGCAGAGTAAATTCACATCGCCCAGAGGGTGGAGGACAGGTATTGCCTTTCTAGTAATAAATCCTGTGCATCTAAAAAAGCCAGTCCAGTTTTAGCTAGTTGTGGATGCAACCAGACATCACTTAGGTTCTCTCGTTATCTTAAGGGGCAATGAAGTTCTTTGTGAGGAACCCTGTCTGGAGAGACTGTCAACACCTTCAAATGAGTTAAACAATAAATGGAACGGAAAGGTTTTTTGAGGAACCAACTTTTGAATGATTCCATTGGCTTTGAAAAGATTGCACTTGCATTTGGGTAGCTACTGCAATCTGTCACTAAGGAGAGTGGGAACTTCTATTTCAGCCATAACATATAAATTAAATGTAGCCTTTACTCTCTTACTGAATTGAAAAAATATGCCAACACTGGGTACCTCAGTGTGTGTCACCTGGATGGAAGCACACTGCCACGGCATAAATGAAAACAACCTGGAGGAGGTTAGCATTATCACTTTGTTAGACTTCTATCACCCTGTTTTATAACAGCTCAGAGTTAATTATGAGTTAACTGGTTTTAGTGAAAGAATCTGTTAGTTCCAACAACGACAGGTGCCACGGCACCACTCAAGTATGTCAGAAATAATATGACGAGCAGGTAAAGTAAAAAGGTCCAAAAAGCCATCGTCCATTGCTCTTTTACTGCAAACTCATCTGCATATATATGGAATATGTTACTGATCATAAGCCTGAGAAATTGTATTTTTGTTGGATGTGATTAACTGGAGTAACATGTGTCACAGTGACAGCATATCCTGTTTACTTAACCTCAATCTAATATTTGATTTTTAGAAGGAACTACTCCTTCACAGTGTATTATCTAGACTATCTCTTCGCATTTTCCTTTAAAAACACCGAGTTCTTTCCTTTTGTCTAATCAAAACAAACTTGGATTTAAATTGTACTCCAGGCCTGTCATTTTCCAATATTTTGTAATCTATTCCCCAATTAACAAACATAATTCTCCTTTTTCAGTTGTCCTTTACAAAACCTAAGCCTTTGCAATTTTGGTCAGATACTTGTTGTCTACTTCCTTGACCCTAGTCAGAAATTATATTTACAGCAACTATATATTAAAAGTTTAACAGAAAGAAAACCAAACCCCATTAGGGTCAGTGATTCCATTTCAAACCTAGGTCAGGACAGACAGCCTCCAAAACTACTTGGTATGTCACACAATAAAACGGTATCCACTTCAACTCAACTGAAAGTTACAGCTCCCAGAGTACAACAGAACATGGAGTTCCCCACATCTGGAAATCAGAATCATGCTCACACTTAATATTAATTTCCTTCCATCCTAACCTTCAGCTAATGTCATTCCAACCTGAGCGCTGTCATCAGCAGATGTGTCCCCTCATTTAAGCATTGCAAGTTTTTCCAAATGGCCTTTAATCCTGTTGATTGTCAAGCTGCAGGATAAAAAAAAAAAAATCTGTCAATAAACATAGCTTCAGCTTCCTAAGTCCCTCCATAATTCTCATTCCAGTCAATGTCAGAGTAATTGCTGTTTCATATGATCAATGTCCTAGCCCAAGTACAGTCCTCCATCTGCATAAATATTTCCTGATCTGTCTTTTCACCTAGCCCTGGGAGATCAGTAATTGTTTTCTATTGTAATTGTTTTACCATTTCAGTCTTTAGCCTCAAGTTCAAGGTGTCTCTGAGTTGCAATCCATGTGAATGTTATTCTGTTTTCAACATAATGTCCTTCCTCATTTATACTGTCATATCTCCTTCTCCTTTCTCAGTGAGAATTGCCTGTCCTTAAAATCTGTATCTGGGTAATGTAATATTACAGCCTATTTCCTGAACTGGCCACATTTCAGTTACTCCAATTACACCAGATTTGTCTTTAAGCAGCAGATGTCCTTGCTCTTCCAATCTTGTTTGCTTTTTCCCTCCCTGCCTCATCATGCCCTCCAGCACACAAAGTATTCACCTGCTGAACAGCAAACAGAAGCTGGTCTGCCTCAGTCAAGCATTTTTCATACCTGTCTAAATGGAAGAGGGGGTTGTTGTGCAGTTATTATCTCTGTGAAATAGAAATCCAGGATCTTACCTCAGATAGGGATTAGCCCCGGTTTCAACAATGGGAGGTTCTCCGTAAAACCCTCTATCATAGACAAGGCAAAACAGTGTTCCCAAATGAACTTTCCCTTATATGTAGCCCATGTAAGCTCCTAGAGAGTGAACTGTAATTTTTCCCAAGTAGAGGGAGGCCTGTGTATCAGTTGTAGAAGAGCATTTGCATCAGTTTCTGGTCACCAGTTGCTAAAGACGAGAACAAACATCAATACACCTGTGGAAAGACAGGTCCTAAACTCATAGATGTCTGTGGAGATTTTCATTTCACTTGAGTGTTTCTCAATCTCAAAGTCAGTCTCTGTCATACAGCTTACAATGCAGGTCTTGCCATTTATTTCCACAGATATGTCTGCATTAGCAAGAAGACCATAATATGTCCTTCCTTTGTCCTTAGGCTGGAACAATTACAGTCCATCTGTCACTTTGCCTTTTATTCCCAAGGGGATGGGCATGTAGTCTTATATTTGCTGTTTTATGTCTCCAGGATCCCTGGCTGTACTAGTGCTACAACTCGCAACACCAGAGGCCTTTCCTCCTGCTCTAGGGAAATACAGCTTTACACCCAAGCTCATCAACGTTAGTCATAAAAATGGCATAAGGTTTTCCAGCTCACACACTCACTGCACATTTTAT
This sequence comes from Arenaria interpres, assembly GCA_013399435.1. Classification (NCBI taxonomy): domain Eukaryota; kingdom Metazoa; phylum Chordata; class Aves; order Charadriiformes; family Scolopacidae; genus Arenaria; species Arenaria interpres. The sequence continues at coordinate 66,358 of VXAK01008667.1, forward strand.
TTCATTTTTATTTTGCTTGAGTACATGTATTGCATATGCATTAAGCAGGCTATGCCAGAAGCATCATTCCAGAAACATATTTGACTCGACAGCCTGCTCAAGTGGAACGGCAGCGTTACTCATTACACACTGGGCTGAAAGTCCTACCAGAGCACAGACTTCCAAAAGAAGCTTCCTTCCTCTCTCCGACCTACCAAGAACAGAGGGATTGCTATTCCCTGCCTCACTTCTGAGCAACACATCACCATGTTGGATTCAAAGTGGATGTAGTCAGGATATGACAACCCACATAAAGGACAATTTTGTTTCTCAGTATATGTAAACAGGAGTAAACTTATAATTAATTGTCTGCAAGTTCAATAAACCCAAACCAAGCTGCCTATATTTGCTCTCACTAGTATTACTTTCCAAGCCACCATGGGTTAAGCTTAGATTTCTTACCTAACTACATTCAAATTACAGAGCAGCGGCATGTATGAATTTGCCCTTCTGTAATTTCTTTCATACAAAAAGTATATTTTTTCTTCATTTTATTGCATTTAAAAAAAAAAAAAAGAACATTTGACATTTTAAGTGCCTACAACTGACTTGAAAGTATGCCAAAAAGAATACGTGTTAGAAACATAACTAAACGTTCTGTAACTGAAACACAGGAAATATCAGTGGTGGGAGGTACCAACCAAAACAGCATCAGAGGGTTTTCATTGTGGCTTCTCTGAGGGAACAATAAAATATCTTGAATCCCTGAGAAAGCATAGTCAGGTGTGTGACCACTTTAGTAAGCTGAATTCAAGTACAAATGAAAAAGAATATTATTAGAAATATTTTTTTCTTTTCACAAGCCTAACCAATTTCTAGGGCTGAAGAGGAATATAAATTAGCAAGGTCATCGATACTATGAATACAAAATGTCTAACTCAGATTAGCTCTTCTGTATTCTATAAATAGCAGTTAAATGATCCTCACAGCTCCCAGGCTAAATAACTAGCCCAATTTTACAAGTTGAAAGGTGTCAGCTCAGGTGCCCAATCTGACATGGTCACAGGCATTCCTTTTCACTCAGCTACTGAGATTGAAGCAGAAGATTCCTTGCCTTGATGGAAGTCAGATACAAGGGATGGAACAAAATCCAGGCCTGAAATTTCCATCTTTCTGCTGACTTATTTGCAAAAGAGGAGGAGGAGATGAGGAATCTGATTTTGAGAAACGTTTCATGGAGCAGTGGGCTGTGTCCTCACGCATGAGGCTGGTCTGCCCACCAGCAGTTAACTCAGCTTCCCTTTCCTGTGCTTAGTTTTCTGCCATTATATGGTCAGACTTGCTGCAGAGACCGGGGAATTGCAGTCCCACTGCATTTATACCATTACAGCGTTAACAAAGTTCTCTCAGAACCAGCACTCCACTTAGAGCCAGTACAAGACGCATCTTAAACAAGTAAAACTCACTACTGTTACGTTTAATTATTCCACAGGTGCTAAGAGCCAGATCAGAAAATACAATTGCGCTGCATCCAAAGCTCCCCTGATTCCACAAGAAACTTGTCCTGCCCCCCTGGCTCACCAGCCTGCCCAGGACACTGGAGGTCTCTGCAGTTTCCCTGAAGGCCATTAAGAGGTAATTCTGTCTCAGTTACGCACACTGTGAGCTCTCAGACTGCAACCAAAACAAAAATTCTGATAGAAAGATACAGCTAGGCTGCTTTTATGGATCATAATGACCATTCTTAGTCCTAACTGACCAGAAAAGAGATGGCAAATGTCACTTTTATCTCAAGCTTATAAATCTTTTCTATTGCTAGAAAGGAGATGTGATTTCCCTCTGTAGGATAGGTGGTTTCCTTGGTTTCCTGGCAAGAAATGCATATATTTACAATACTAAGACTCTTAGTCAAGTATATGTTGCCAAACATTCGTGTCCTAGAAATACTGCTGTTTCCGATTAGTTATTACACCAACTATGTATAATGCCATATGGCCTTAATAACATGCCTGTCACTTTCGGAGAGTAATTACTTCAATTTTGGCAGCATTAATCTGCAATATTTGCTGTCTCTTCGGATGACATCGTAATGGTGCAATGCAAAAGTGATCAACATCTCCCAGGCTGTGAGAAAGGCAGTGTCTGAACAGATTATGATTTAAACAAGGCAAGGGCATCTTTCTTGAAAAACAATGACTTATTTTCATTAATGCAATTTTTAGGAATATTTGGGAAGGAAGGAAGGGACCACATTACTCGTATAAAATGGCTAAAATCCTCCAAGATCCAAGATTTGAATATAAAAAAATACAGAAAGAACCCTGCCTGGTTCCACATCACTCCAAAAAGTAAAACATACAACTACAGAATCAGAAAAAATAATTTGTGATCATATTCTGTAGTCAACAAACCAGCTAAGGACACCACTTATATTTGTAGGTTGAGTACAGATTTTAAATCCTTGTCCCAATCTAATTCTGAAGGAATTCTAATTGTAATTGCTGCATAAAGAGGTGCAGTTGCTTTGTAACTGATTAGAGATCCTCTATAGCAGTCAATGAGCTGGATGTGGCCGCCCTCTAGGTACTGCAAAACTGCTTCATGAATTTGTGAAGCATTAGTTCACATGTGACTAATCATATATATCAGTGTAGTCTCAAATGACTTACGATCTGATTTGGTCTCATTACCCATGTAGTGAAGTGATGTCTGCCACTATTTTAATTGCTTGGAAGTCTGAGAAGTGGAAACAGAAGTCAGAATTTGTTAGCCTGCACAAACACCAAGTAAAATTAACATGCTGAAAGCCTGGACTTACGTTCACTTCATCCTGTGCATACATAGACTAATATCCTGTCAAGAACTACATATGTTCTTAGCATTACTACCATTAGTGTTCCTGCTGATGTGAATGGAAGTAACGTTAGCACAGAGTCTGAGCAGAACAACGTTACCATAAGGCAAGACAAAAGCTCAGAGACAGTACGGCTCTCTACCATACCTTCCTTGTCAAATCGCTTACAAGAACCTGTGGAAAACCAACAGTATTAATCATAGCTTTGATATATGATCATGCTTAAAATGATCATCCTATGGTTATACTAAAATATCTGCGTGTAAATCTTTTCTAGGCAGAAAGCAAGCCCACCTGCTGTAAAAGACCAATAATGCCTTCATTTCCCATTCTGTTGACTTCAGGTGCCCGGTCCTGACCATGAGCACAATCTCTCAGCGCACCTCAGCACTTGCAGAAACAGCATACACTGAATAGCCTGGATGTTTATATACCCACTCACAGAGTCCATGTCCATATGCTTAAGCCCATTTAACATACTCTATATGTTTGTCAGTGTGTGGATCTATTCCAGATTCTACAATTTACATTTTCATAATGTTTATATAACATTATATTTAACATAATATTTACAGATTTTACAGTTTTATACTAAATTTTGATAGATCCACGTGATATCCTACATTGGTGTAACTATATAAGCTATATACACAGCAATACATATGATCCACATTCCATCAAAAAGGAAAATTATTAACACTATATCATGTTTTAATCTGTCAGTTAGGCGTACCTGTAGAGGAAATCTCATGCAGGCATACAGTTAATGCATTTGCACAGAATCCAAGTCATTATTTGTCATTACCAGAATACTGCTCATTACTCAATACAGAACACCACCTCTACATTGAAAAGCAGGGAATTGAGCTATGCAAAAAAATTGTGGTGTTCCTAATGAAAGTAATCACTTTGGATTTTCAAGGATTCCAGTGAAACAGAGTGGCCTCTGTCCATACAGAATGAGAAAGAGACTCACAATAGAATTTGAAAAGAGTGATATCATAGGCTTTGGCTGATTATGGAGGAGACGGGCTTATTTCTAGGCACGGCAGTTGATTGTTATATACGTCAATTATCATTTACTATGCACAAGATCATGATCATCCATTTTTACCTCCTGCCACATATTTCATTGTAATCAAGGAAAAGACATTCCTTCAGCATGTTCTACTTTTCACAAACTGCCACTCTTATTTCTAACATTACAGATTATGTTTTGTGTATAGGAGACAGAATGATTAATTATTTTTATGAAATCACACAAGCTGATAAATGAAAGACAGAAGGTACTTTGGTATAAAAATCCCAAGTCCAGGTGGGTGCAAGCCTACAAAATAAAAGAGCGTTGAAGATTCTGAAAGCCATTAAGGTGTCACCATTGCCAGCTGCAATAATAAAAACAAGCTTTATATTTATAGGATGTACCATCACATATAAAGCAAGAGAGTCTCTTTTCTGTGGTGTTTGTTATCAAATTCAATGTCAAAAATCTTATTTATTTCACTGGATGAGTCCAAACCAAAGCAGAATGCCTATACTGCACGCACTCCTCTCCTGCTGCTTCACTGCTCTCCTCTGAGCTCTACAAAGCACTCAAGGACACTGCCCTGCTTTTCATACCCTCAGATACAGTCAGGCAATTCCCTAACAGCATTTCTATGCCATATCATCTAATCCTGTGTAAAGATTTTATGTATCTTTGAGCAAGAAATCCTGCACAGCAGAAGCCACATAATCATATTAGCACAGCTCTCCACAGGGGCTAAATAGCCTTGTGGAGAAGGACTTTGCTGAGCAGGGCTTCTCAAGCCAAGCTTGGCAGCTCCCGGTGGTAATTCAGGTGCTTGCTTTGTGCTGCGCAGGCACCCCTGTGTTTTCCTTTACCTAAGATCTGGATCACCCTCAGCTTCACTTCTGCTGTTTCTTTCCCCAGACTGACTGGTTCCACAGTCTTTTATCGCAGATCAAGAAACATGCTTCTGATTTATATATGTGGCTGCTGTCGAGATTACAAAATAATATTAACTCCTTCATTTCAGCAGGAAGAACTGCTGCATGGCCAAAACATGAAGGCATTGTTTCCACACTTTAAACGAGCAGGGACTGTGCTTTCTTATTAGTACTTTGCAGAATTTGCGGCCACCCTCATGAGAACTTTACCATAAAGAAATGAAGTAAAAAGCGTGCCCATTACTCTTCTAAGATCTTCCATTGCTAATGGAGCTTTTTTTTTCCCCCTTAGATCACTGAAGTTTACTCTACTATCAAGGGCAGCGTAATTTCTGTGATTACAGATTTATTAAAAAGTCATTGGTGAAATATTTCAGTCTGGTTTCCTGCTTATATGTGCCCTAGAGTACATCATAACCTAGAAATATGCTGCTGAGATCAAGCCTGAATTATCTGCAAGGAGCAAGAAAGGACAATCCAAAAGAACAGAGTGATCAGTCTTCTATACACAATAAGCTGCCTATAATAATCTCGACTGTCAAATGTCACAAGACACTTGCTCAGAGAGCCAAGGAGGAGAGGGACCTTCAACAAGAGTTCACAGGCAGGAAATGAAATGGCAGAAGGGATTTGGGGAACCTGCGGCTGGGTCCCAGAGTGACCGAGGAACATCAGTCTCAGCAGCCTCTGCTCAGATACTGAATCAATTTTCTGTGATGTAAGTATTCACTGTGCATCAACTACATACTGCACTATATATATCTACAGTACAATTATCAAATTCACACTCTTAGCCAACAACAAATGTGAGATAAATCCGTTAGAGTAACCCTTGGTAAAGAGACTTAAGTTAATTCTTCTGAGTCCATATTTAGAACAGGCTAAAAGAATGCATGTAGTTTTACTATTACTCAGTTGTCATGTGGTAACTCATTAAGCCACAGTAACTCAGTATCAGATCTTTAGTGGCTCATCTAATTATGTAAACATGTTTAAATGCATAATTAACAGTTCTTGCATGTTGCAACTGCACACTTAACTTTTAAATTAGCAGTCCTTTTATCTTCCTAAATATCCAAGTGATAGAAAATTACAGAGTATTTATGTGAGAGGCTAGATTGTATCTTAATTTTTCTCATATTTTTCCTGTCCAAATACAAATAATTTACATAAGAATTCTACATCTAAGTAAAGAAATCCTGTCCCTAAATACCCTTGTGGTTCTGTAGCCAAATTACTTTCCTGTTTCGGCTGTAGTGCACAGCTTTCCAGAAGATGGATGCAAGCACAGTGAGTGTTTGTTTCAAGGTTGCTATTAAGAAGGAACAAGATCAATGCTGTAGGTCGACACACGGTGGAGGAACACAGCACCTGGATGCAGGGTGTAGTTAGCAATATTTATGCTTACCAGGCTATTCATTCTCTATGGCCTGCAGTGTATATCTATAATTTCCCAAGACAGATCTGCCATTACACACATCACCCAGTGAGTGCAAACAGAAAGATTTATCAGCACATTAACCAATGACTTTATGAAGAACAAACAAATATTTCCCTCAGTGAAATTAAAATTAAATGTCAGTGGCATGGCCGCCAAATATTCACCTGCACTCAAATTGGTTTGGACTGAGATCAAGGATTGGATACTTTTTCAACAATTATTAATCTCCTGAGGGTCAAACTATGGAAAGGAGACCCAAGGATGGATTGGTGCGTAAGCTGAGAAAAGAATAGAAAATAAAAATAAGAAAATGAATGAAAGATTACTGGCATTAACAGAAACCTGTTTTTTTCTGCAGAAGATTTTAAGGTATCAGCACCACTTGTCTGATTATCAGTGCCAAGCAAGTGCCAATGAGGTTCAACATTGCCACGGTTGTGAATACTAGGGAAATATGTTCATTTATGTATGACCTCCAAAAATTCTTTCTAATACTATAGAAAACTATGGTTACAGATAAATGCTCACAAAGACGGACAAAATGGCATGGCATTGGATTTAAGTCCAGAGTTTAGCCACTTTAGAAACATGAACACCTTCTTTAGCAGCTCTTTCTGCAAGCTTATTCTTACATACATGAAAAACAGGATGAAGTTAAAACTTTCATCCTTCCCAAGCTTATCCTATAACGAGGAAAGAAGAAGTATCAGGTATTCTTATCGGTCTATAGACAATATATTCACAGTAATGAACCCTATAGATCCTACATAAAGGGGCTGTGTTCCTCCACTTTCTCTGTGTGAAAGCTTACTAGTAGTTGCTTCTGCTGGAAAACTGATTTTCTTCTAAAACTGCTGTAAAGTGAAATGGTTGTTTCAAATGCAGCAGTGCACCACGGCTGCAATTTAACTTACAAAATCCCAGCTCTCTTCATGGACATCTATAAATCTTTGCCCTCTGGACCAGAACTATCATGCATCCCAGCTTGCTAAACCCTCCTAATTTAATGACACACATTTATTTGGAAATACTGTAGCAGAACAGCTTCAAAAGCATTACTTTGGCATTATTATACTGTGAGAAATTATGGTGGTTTGGGGTCTTCTAGCCTAATTAGATTCCATTTTGTTCAGTCATCCTCAAATGAAACTTCTATTTTCAAAGGATTTTGTGAACAGTCTGCTAATGAAAGAGAATTTATAGTATTTATGGAGCAACAGTATAAATGGAATTTAATAGCCAAGTGCCGGCAGGGAACCGTCTAATCTTTATCGAATGCTGATTAGCAACCAAGGATTTCTGGTGAGATAATGAGCCCTGGACTGGCTTCTATCCAGTTTTTGACACTGGCACCAATGTACATCTGCTAATTGCTAGAGGAATACATATAATAACTGAACTTGAACTAATTAGTAGAGATTTAACTAAGTCATTGAAGTTTATATCTTTGTAATTCACAAAAATATCAAAAGTCAGAAAATCACCACAGGCACTTAATGTATACCTTAGTTTACCCTATGCAAATAAATTAACAGATGAATTTCCAGAACGGCATGACCCCTCAAGAAACTTAGCACTGCAAGGAGAAGGTATCACAGTAACTTCCATCAGTCCGGACCTAGGAACTAAAAATGGTGCCATGCCAAACTGGATAAACCCTGACACCTAGAGTGATTTCAGGTCCTCGTAACAGGATCTGCCTGTGAACTTAATTATCAGGTCTTGAAAGTTGAAGTGACCAAACCAAAATCACTGAATTCTGACAACTTTAACATCTAGATGCATTTTTTCTATCTTCACTGAGAAGGCCACCACACTGAAACTTGCACAGCCAAGCAGAGAATTTTATGCATTTCTAGAACCAAGACCATAATTTCTTTAAGCTTTTGTATCTGAATGGAATTTTGTCTCCACTCAGCAATCCATAAAGCGTCATTTCCCTCAGTGCTGATACACGTTTAAAAATTCCTGACTACTTATGTAATTGCAAAAAACTTCACTACAGATCTCAGGTCTGTAAAAATGGGAGTGACCCTGGGTAAAATACTAAAAAACCCAATCCCCCAACAAATCAGACCCACACCAAGTATTGCTTTCCTTCGAGCATCACACTCAGGATGAGCGTGGCAGAGCACAGTTCTGTTTCTCCTGTCTCCCATCAGAACCTCTTGTAATTCCAAAGGTATCTACAAACCTTAATTCACCATATCTACCAGTGCATGTTCTTGTCACAGCACTAGGATCTCTCACATACCTGAATGATAAAGCCCAGCAATGCATTGAAGAAAGTTTATCCCGCTTCTCCCATTATGCCATAAACCTTAAATATCCTCTTAAGTGAGAAAGAGGCATACTGTCACTAATCAGAGTCTGTTCAACAAGTGAGAATAAGAGAGTCAATAATTTGTGGATGCCAGAGGGTAGGTGTGACTGAAAGAGCAAGACCACTGCCAAGAGTGCTGTACAGCATTATAAGCCATATAGATAGAGGGGAAATTCAAAATGGTTATTTGACTAAATGAAACTTGAAATTAAAAAAGAAAAGAATATATGTTCCAGCCAGCTAAAAATTGCACTTCCAAAATACACGCAATTGCTAAAAATCCATGGCTTAGAAAGGGGAAGAGAGAATCAACCTGCATAGCATTTCAGACCTATTGTGCTAATGTTATAAATATATACACCTTTAATGGGTTGCTACTGATTATAATTACATCTCAATGGGTGAGAGAAACTTCAGATTCAACAGTATAAATCCCTAAAGCTGAGATGATGCATCTGAGAAATCTCTTGACATCACTCTCTTCTAGATAAGAAACTCAGGTTCTTTTTATCCAATTCAAGTTCCTAAAAAAACTAAGTCTAAAACTAATCCAGAAATAGAGAGGTGAGAACCTGACCGGTTAACCTTATGCAGAAGATGGGTAAATAATTTCATGCTTTTTAGCCTACAAATCATCAGTTTTCTGGAAAATTTTCTCTGAAATCCTTTTGGAGCTTCAAAAGCTCCGCAAAACCTGTACTGATGGCACGATCTTCTATGGGCATCTCCTATAAAGAATCTTTCAAGCTGTCTCCTTGCAGTACTTAATTAAATTTAATAAATAAATAAATTCAAAAAAAATTAGAATTAGTATTCACCTGTCTCCAAAATAAGAAATGAAATTTTATTGCAATGATGACCTTCTGCATAGCTCAGAAAATAAACTTTGCTTATGTATCTATGAATTGTAGCCTGCAGCTAGCCTAATTTTTCTAATTAATTTATTTCCCATAAGGACTACAGAGACTGACAGGTGGTTCTTCACCTCCTTCCAGCTGCAAGACAATGCATACCAAGAGATCTATGTGAGCTATGCTATTCCGGACACTGTCGAAGGACTGAACACCAGACAGATCAGTGCTATCCTAACTCTGTAATGAGCGGGGCTTTTCCTGTTGAGTCACACGAGAAAGGTGTATTTGTCAGTGACTGTAATCTGTTGCCTCTGGGGTTTCTCCTAATTGGAGCTTTTTAAAAGTACAGCAGTTACCATCATTGCACGTGAGGACTGTGAGGCACTAACACTTTCAAGAAAGGAAGATTTTTATCCTTTGTATTTTCAGTAGCCCTGTCTCTCATTAAGAAAAAAACCCAAAACACAACAACAACAAAAAACATAGTTTTGTACAAATGTAGGAACTGTGTTGGTTTTGCACAGAGCAGATGAACCAGTGTAATACACCACTTGCCAGTTCCTCTGCAAAGTGCTGCTTTGGGACTCTTGAAGTTGGATAGAATGAGTCAACTATTACAGCCAGAGATAATTATTTCCTTGGATCACTTTGGCACTGCTCTCTTAGATGTAGATCCCCTGAAACATTTCTCATGGTTGGAGGGTTTGGACAAAATCCACAGTAATTCTTTCCTCTTTATAATTGAGAATTAGACTTCAAGTGGGCATGAATATTCATTAGTAACACAGGACATCTTCTGGAAACTCTTTTAACTTGTCAAGTAGCGTAGGGATAGAACTGGAGACAGTAGGTGGCAAAGGGTTCACAGCAATGGGTAGCTCCGTGGGGTTTTTTCTGGGTTTTTTTGAACTTTTATGACCAGTGAAAAACATCTCTGGTGTAGAAGGATATGCATATGAGACACCGTTTCATAGACTTTTGTCTTTTTACAAAAGCATAAAGCCAGAATGTCTTGAGTGTGTGAAGAACATGGATGTCCCCATTACCGAATACCATTCCTATTTATACCCTGTTGGATATTTGCTTAACAAGTCAGAGCTGGCAGGTTGAAAAGCTACTGTAATGTAGAGCCAGTATGTGTTCAGAAAGTAATGTCAGGGATGTGAAATAAGACTATCAAAGTATTAATTTAAAGGACTTCCAGAATAAAATGAATTTCATTCTGTGTAACAATGTTTGAAGGCTATATTAAGAATTTGTATTGGATCTAAAGGCACAGGAAAAAATATACACCCTTTACACTTTTAAGAAGGTTTTTCTAATTTAGGTCTAGAATCTCAGTCATGAATAACAATTCTCACCCCTTCAATCTGTCCTATTCCATCTCTACCTGGGATTTCATTTAAGTCCTTTTCAAACAGAACCTTTCTCTACAGTTTTAATTTAGATGCATTTTCCCATAGAACCTTTGCAAACTACCTCCTCTTATGCCTAGTGCTGAGATCTAAGAGGCCTTGTTTCCCCTACAAAGTCAAATTACAGGCATCCGAAACAAACAGAGAAACTACAGAAGAGCATTCTTTTTGGGATACAACTTTCTCAGTTTATTGTCCATAAATGAGCTGTTGAATAAATTAAGAGGTTGTGTCTGACTTCTCAGAAGGTGCAAAGAAAAAAAAAAAATAGCAGCGGGAAAAGAGCATGTGATCATACCACAATAAAACGGGTAAGAGCTACCAAAGGCAATTGTTTGGTAAAATCCCAGTGTGGAAAGCTCAAGACAGATGAAAAGCATATATCACACTGGAGTGATCTCTGCATGTAAAGTGATGTAAGGAAAATAGTCCCCAGTCATTCAATTACTGCAGTCTTATTTTAATTTGGCTTTGCTTAATAAAAAAGTTCATTATATTTCTAAACTGCATGATGAGCAGCCTCATTACAGGTATCTCTATTTGACCTACAATTAAATATACCTTTGGCACCCAACTTGGGCATAAGAAGTTGCTGGTCACAAGCCATAGTTTGAATATGCTTTATTCTGAAAGCAAGAGACAGCTGTTGCTTATTTGTATCCCACATCTGAGATATTACTTTATATGTAATCAAGACAATTTGGATCATACACGAGAAGAATGTTTTTTATCAGCAGTGTGTGCTATTCATGTGCTACTAAGGTAGGAAAATGTTGGCAATATACTGGAGAAATACTGCAGAACCATCTCAAGGTTAATTTCTAAGTAGTGGACCTTTCTAGAGTAGCTATGACCTATGGGTAAAACTGTACCTAATCTATTTTCAAGACCAGCATTTCTAGACATTTGCTATTGGCTTTGTATTCTTCCAAAGCAGATGGAGAATGCAAAATTGAAAAAAAAAAAAAAAAAGGAGAAAGAAAAACTACAGGGTGAACATCAGTTCTGCTATAATCATCTAAGGTCATAAAACCTTCTTGAGAAGTTTGGAATGCTTGTATCACACGCCTTTTCTTGCTAATAGGATTTAGGTACTGCTGGAGATTGTATTTTAGGTTAGATTTACCTCCAGTTTCATCCAGCCTGGAAATCCCTGTGTTCCATGTTCCTATGCTTAACGTTCCCTTAAGAGGTTAGGAGGACTTCAGTGGGTCAAAGAGAAAACAAGAAAGGGAAACTTGGGACGCATCAAATGTTAAAGAAATTACTGGAACAGCTTGAGGTATACAGTTGTGGGTTTCGCCATGTTCATAATTTCGTATTTATTACTTTAAAAAAATATATTTACTGTTCACTGCACAAGAAAGGCACCATCTTAAATTACTAGTTCTGGCCCATTTTGTCTTTAAAGGACTGGGTTGTTGTTTCTGAATTTTTTTTTGGATATCAACATATCCAACTGTTTTTCCTTCAGTCTTGCAGGAACTTCAGTAAAATAAATGACGTTAAAATCTCATCAATGTTCCTTTAATATATTTTCCTATTTTCACTGAATCTTTTTCATCAAAATAGAGAGACTGTCAGAACAATGGATTTCTGTTGCTGCTAGAATCAGTTGTATAACAGTATGCTATCTCATGACTATATAATCACTGATATTTTCCTGCTCCTGTGGCCTATTACTATGACAAGTGCAGAAAAATAGCATCAACATCATCTTATTTCCTTGGCACACTGAAAAATAGTGAACGGAAATGGAACAAAATGAACAAAGACTACTAAGGCTTGGCTATCACATCACTGAGTTCTCATCATCCTCTAGTGACTATATAGACTTATCTCCTGGCATATGTTCTACCTGCTATAGTTGGCTGGATAAACATTTTCCAAAGCAGAACAAAAATGTACTATCTGTGTGTTGCACAGCCTTGAGGCTGCACTTATTTATTCCCAGGTCTTCTTATCATATTCCTTCACAAGAACAATATATTTCAATAAGGGCAAGATAAGGTAAGTAAGAATTACCAAAATACTCCAAAATAACCACTTGGAACATTTGAAGACTGCTTCCTGAATGATCACTTTCACTATTAGGTCTCTTCCACATTCATTGGAAAATTACTTTTTAAGAAATCAAACTGTTTTGAAGGTTGTTTATATTATGGAAGGAGCACTTCGGTGGGAGGAGGGTGAAGATGTGTCCTTATTCTTCAAAAAGAGCAAATTTATGCCTTGCTTGCATCTCAATACGCCTGCCACCAAGCATCCCATTCAAAGATGATAATAGTCAATATAATTAAAAAGCTGTCATTTAAAGAATGGTCTCTCTCTCATACGTACATGCAAGACTTACCCAAATTTAGAGCTCTTAATTCACCCTCCAGTTACAATTTTTACTTTCAACTAGTTTCATTTAAATCTTACCGTATCACTAAATCATGAAACTCTTCACAAAAAGAAATGAAATCTGGTCCCCCCTGCAGATGTCTTCATACTATTTGTATACAGCAGAGATGTAACCGGGTAGGTGACTTCAATGTTTATTCTGTATAAATGTAAGATTTGGTATACTCTATCCCCTTGGCTTGCTCATGCTACCAAGGAGATCTGGGCAAAAGCTGTTCTGATTACTCAAGGCCAAAACTCAAATGTCAAGATAAGCTTCTTAAAATATGAATGCTTACTAGACAGCTCAACTTCTCAGTCTTCCAAACTTTCTCTGCCTTTAAAAATGATTTTGATATTTTTGAAAACATAGGGTTACATTCATTTACTGTAACTGAACACAGAAATAGAATATTGATTTGCACAGACTAATTGGACGCTGCCCATCCATTTACGTGAATAAATGTCTAACAGGCACATAAAATTACTGCAACTATGCTTGAATATTGGGCACTCAATTTCTTTCAGCCAGGCTTCTGAAGTGGTGGAAACCAAGGCTCTGGACTGTAAATTTAAGTTTCTCCAAAATCTTTTTTGCCTTGCTTTATTACCGTTGACAAACCATCTTTGCTTTGTTTATAACATTCACTAAGTAATACAAAGGCCTGATACATATTATACTTGAGATAGGTATGTAACATGATAAATGGACTTCATTTTTCTTATGTTGTTAATTTAAAGACTAGTAACGTATTGCTATTTCAAATAAGCTGCTGTGTTCTCCGAGTCTTTGACCATATATCTTTTGAACAGAGGTTATTTATTATTTCTATTGCACCACTGGTGTACATAGCTTCTTACAATTACTGATTATATGACAGGAGAAAGATTTCGGTCAATCATGGCCAAGAAGAAAAATGTTATTTTCCCACCTCTGCTGATAGCTTTATAAGCATCAGGCTAAATTCATTCCTAGGTAACATCATCGACTCCAATGGCACTACAACAGGAATGAATTACGTGCTCACATCCCATTTATTTTTCTGCCCTTTCACAGTTAGCCACCACAGCTTATCTCTTCTATGCCCTAAAGATGGACAGTCCAATTTTTAGGGTGCCTTATTTAAGGCGCGGAAGACCTCAGTTCATTTCACTTTGTACTGAATTTCCTCACTCAATCCTTTCAGACCTCAGCCTCAATATCAATAAGCTAAAAAGCACCTTTTCTGCTCTGTACCCACTGCACGTATTTTAGGTATTTCCATTAGCTGAAACATCTTCAAAAGGATGTCCTTATTCCCAGAGTACCCAAAAGCCTGCTAGCCAGGCATTCTCCTGCCATATGAGAGATCTGCATTCAAGGCCCTGCTACAAATCAGGTTGAGTCTCCCACATCATAGAAGAGTGAATGCTTTGCAGTAGGCTCTTGGGTTTGGTGAGGGACAAATGTACATCAGCCTCACCAAATATTATGCCCAGCTGCTTTCTTTGCAAAGCTCCAAGGCAAAGCCCTGACACAGCTATCAGATTGACTAACAGATGGAAAAGAAACACTGGTTTGAAAATCCCAGAGGGATTATTTGCAAATTATTTCTTTAGGAAGGTTGGCAGTTTCAGCAATTACAAGATACATGTTTCCTTACTTACGTCCAAGAGGTTTTTGCTGCAGAGAAGCACATGTTTTGGGATCCCAGCAGTGTTTCAGTGTTCTCCCCAGACCTGATAGCTAGACGCTTTCACAGAAATCCAGAGACTTCCCTGAAGTATGAGAGCAACAGCATTTGTTGACTGGAGTCATGCCTTTATTTTAACAACTTACTACAAAGGCTCCCATCCTCAAATTACAAGAAATCTCCAGAAATTATTAAATAGCAAATATATCTAGGATGCAAGATCTGCTGTTTCTTTGGTCTGGTCAGAAGAGCAAAGGTCTCTTCCTTTTATTAAGT
Organism: Arenaria interpres; assembly: GCA_013399435.1. Taxonomy (NCBI): domain Eukaryota; kingdom Metazoa; phylum Chordata; class Aves; order Charadriiformes; family Scolopacidae; genus Arenaria; species Arenaria interpres. The sequence continues at coordinate 81,508 of VXAK01008667.1, forward strand.
CTAATACCTGTTAATTTGTAGTGATTTCAGGTTAATTGCTATCTATATTTGCAATTTCTTACCTAATAAATTTGACTTGATGAACTGCTTATGGCAAACTTAGAAATCTGGGTCAGTGAGAGCAAAAGTTGATGCTCTTAATAGCAGCTTTTAGAACGCAGAGCATTAAATCGAGTTCAGTTAGGGTTCTCCTCCTAAAGGTATGTTGTCCATCCAGCTCTTTCAGCAAGATACATCCAGCATCTTTTCTTGAATAGCAAAGTACATCAGTATCTTTCTTACTTTATTTGATTAATGTAAATGATTTGCCTGCAGCAATCAGAGTGTTTGCCAGGATAGTCATTATACAGTGACAGAGATTAGTGAGGTACTTAATCAAAACCAGCAGTGATTGATACTCCGTCAGTTTTGGTCTTTAATCAGTGAAGCTTTCATCCAATCATCAGCCATTAAAGAGTCTCATTTATCTGATTACTTTTGGAGTATTGGACTTAAAAAAGAAATATATGAAGGTAAGCTATAGCCTTCCTGTGACATTACCCAGATATATGACTGCTTTTTCAACTTTCTGTAGCAGGGGGGAAAAATAAGCCATATCAACAATTATTTATACAGGATGGTTTGCTGAGAGGGTTGGGACAGGGATAAGGAATTTTTCAGTTCAGCTGTACTGCACTAGGAGAACGTAGCCTCAGGTTAACAATGACCAAAACTCATTTTCATTTTACAGCTCTTTGGAGGCCTACTGTAAATGAGTTGGTAGTCTCAGTCCAGTTCCTAGAAAGCAGCAAAGTTGCCAATAAATTTGTCACTTTTCATTTCTTCTCATAACAGCTAGCCCAGATTATACAAAGGAGAAACCAACTGAAATAACTGACATTTCTTCAGAAGGTAGATATAATTTAATTCGTGACACAGCATGAGGGAGCCAGCTCCTGGACATAACTTCGCCCAACTTTCTCTGTACATTAGCAACATGTCTGATCACTACAAAATGGAAGATGTGTTTCACAGTGTGTGCCATGAAACTACATAAATACAAGGCAATTCTTCAAGACCTTTAAGAACCTCCCAGCTGTTGATGAATTATGGTAAAAACAAAGCCTAAGCTTGACTGTCAGGTACTGTAGAGTTATTGCGGAGGAAGAACTTAATGATCAATTTTGATGTATAGAAGGTGCAAAACCAGCTGCTGATATTTGTGCAGTTGAGGCAGATGCCCTAAGAGGTAAAAAGGTAAATAAAATGAAAATAATGAAGCTGTGCGATTCCGCTTCCTCCCAGTAGTCACATTAGAATGGAATAGGAAGACAAAACCCATCCATTAAATAGCTCTAAGTGTAAAAGGTACTAAAAAGACAGAATATAGACTGACCAAACTCAGTCACAGAATTAGGAAAAGTATGCTTGTTTTGCATTCTCAGATTGTGCATTTTTTAAACAGCATGTCAATATGTGAAATTAGCACAATGGTATGTGCACTTATGGCATATCCAAGCAATTATGATATATATGAGCATATGTACTTTTCAAAAGCAGAAACACATGGATGGTTCTGAGCCTTTAACCAGAATAGTTTATTCCTAAAAATGCACCCTCTTAGGCGTATGATTGGTGTAATTGCCTAATAGTAAATGCATTTACACAGATGGAAAAATCAGAGTATTCTAGAAAGTCTGGACATTCATATAAATTATCAATCAAATCTCAACTAAATTAGGAGCATTGGAAGAATTCCTTAAAGCAGCTGCTTCAGCTATATACCCAGGTCGAGCAATAATTTGGCTGAGAGAACACAGTCTTTAAAATATGTATCCTGCTCTTAGTCTTGGCTCTGTGTTAACGTGGAAGAGATACATGGGTAAGAAAGCTTGGTGCTTGAAAAAGGATCTATGTGTGGCTGATAAATCCAGTGGTCTGAAGATCAATATTGATATTCTACAAATTACAGAATTTATTTACATCAGTTACATGCTTATGTTTAGGAAGGGAAGCGTGATTTTTCTATCACTACAATCCTTCAAAGCAATTCATATAAATTGCTTTGGAAAAACCCCACAGTTTTTATTTTAAGTTCAAAAAGGGTATACTGACTGTACATATTCCTGACATCTCAAATTAAAACCAGGCATGATGACAAGAGTGACTGTAGCAAATTGCAATGGGACAGTACACCAACACAGTACTACTATGTTAGGTTGAATTTTAACCAAGATAATAAAAATGAGTCATGACCGAACATTATTTTGTCCTACACTTATGAAACAAAATTGACAGAACTCACACCTACATCCCAAACATGAGATCTCCGATTCACTAAATGCCAAAGCAAACCAGGAGAAACTCCAACAAAGTCAGCAACACAGTTATGCTGTAATAAAACTATAAATCAGAATACTTCAGGACTTGACGGTCAGGAGCAAAATGCTGAAGTCAATAGTTAGACTGTTTCATACAAACTATGGACCTATCCCAAATTTCACTCACTCAGATGAAGACAAACTCCCTACTTTGAACTGATAGGTTGCAGAAGACTATAAAGACTTTCTGGTTTTTTTGCCTTCCCCAGACATGCTGGGGAGTTGAGACAGTTTTGTAGGCAGTACATAAGGAGTTTACAGTTGCCAGCCATCTTTTCCCAGCTAAATCTCTTATTTCCTGTGTTATCAGACTAGCCCAAGCACGGTATCCTGTAAAGAACTGTATCTCCATCAACAGACTCATTTAGTTACCTACTAATGTTCTATTACACCTCAATAACTCATTTTCTTGCTAAGGCTCAAATGAGACATACAAAGTGACAGAGACTCAAAATTAAACACACAGAATTATTATGCATATAGGAAACTCAAATGCAAGGGGATGCACCTTTCTTTCATGTAAAGAAATCCTTCAGATAGAAATCGAAAGATTGAGATTATCTCTTAACAACACGTACCAGTTGTATAGAACTTTTTATCAGGGGCCTCAAATTGCTTTACAACAGAGGTCAGTGTCATTATAGCACTGGTCAAAGCCGAGTCTCAGGGGAACATGCCAATTTCAACAGGCTGCTCGTTCAGAATCATTTAACGTTGGAACACTGCATTTGATTTTTTCATTTCAAAGAAACTTTCCTTGCTGTTCCCCCCACACACTCCCATTATAAATTTTCTATATTTTCCCCTTTCTCCTTGAGATAAGAGGAGTTAGTATCCTCCTGTTAATCACCCTGGGTAAATGAACTCCACAAGATGATTTACTTTGAATAAGCTGTCCCTAAATTTCAAACATCTGTCATTCTCCCCAGCATGTCAAGTTGCCCACCTTCCTCATGGTATTCTGAGTACAGCCTGAGGTATGCAAAAAACCAACAATGTTTATGTCAACAATATTGAATTTTCAAATTCATTGATCATAGAAACTCTTCCTCACATGTTATTTACATTGCAAAAGCATCCCAAAGATCACAGTGTAACAGCCCTTAACATCTTACTTTTTACTTCATTACACAGATGGTTTAGCTAAAGAATTTTCTACTTTGTTTAAACTATGATATAATTTATCACCATTATTTCTTATACTATTCTTAAAGAATTGTTTATCATATTGTTGCTACATATGGATGTAAAGAACACAAGAATCATAAAGAGACACATTCTCCAGTACTCCAATATATGACACTCAACACTTGAAGAAAACCAAAATTTGAACAAGCTGCTTGACCCAGTAAAAAAAAAATTAGTTGTCATCAGGAGATGTTGTAATGTGTGTGGTTAAAAATAGGGTTAGCAAATTTTCCTCTCAGCCATCCAAATACACTGGCATTTATTGTTATTGGCACAAAAATTAGGGTTACTTTCTTTATGACGCTCATTTACATTTATGTAGTTACAGCAGAACGATTCTGAAAGAGTAAAAGATTCATAACATTCAAACAACTAGTTTCTAACGCATAGACTGGATGAATCATCTGCACTGGGGCCTGCTCTCAGTTGAGCTGCTACAGCTTTATAAATAGTAGCAATAACCACAACAAAATAAATCCAATTCAGCAAACAAAGTAACCGTATGCTCAAATTCCTTTTTACTGAGAAACTGTACAACTAGTACTGAATCCTTACAGTTTGCATTAAAATTGATGGTAAAACTTTCATTGGTGTCCAAAATTAGGTTAGTTTTGGCTGGTTTTGAAAATCCCATTCTTACACATTCCCTTGAATACAGTTTGATTAGAGACTTAAAGATAAGTGTGTGCTGAAGTATCTTTCTAAATAACAAGATTGCATAAAACAACAGGACACTGAATTCTGGGGGTCCCTGACAGTCTTATGTTTGCATTAACTGAGGAGAATGATAGCTAAATAAACCCTATCAGCTTGCTTGTAAGTTGAGATACTGACTCCAGCTTGTCTTGCTATAGACGGCATGTTCTTAATTTGAAAAGAGGGGGAGGAAAAAAAAAGACAGAGAATTTCTGATGTCACAAAATGGCATGGGAAATCAACATTTCATTTCACATTTGTTTTCTTTCAAATGCCACCACGTGCCCACAGACAACATGTTAAACCTCTGAGCAGATGGCTACACACTATTGTCGCAGTTTGGGCTGGACTGGACAACAACAAGACCACAGATGTTCTCCTTCACCTCTCGCTCCAAGGAGAGGGAGGAGAAAGCTAAAGAGATTGATGAATTTTGAAAAAAAACCAAACAAACTACTTTTATGAAATACTAATAATAAAATAAAAAGGGAATAATGAAATAGATACAATATATATAAATATATACGAAACCGTATCAAACTCCCAGGGAGGTGTCACTGGCAGAAGTTGGGAAAGTTCCAGACTGGACTCAGCAAGGGATGGGAACTGGATTCCAGATCTGGCTTCAGGAAGGCAGGGCTCGGGATCAAAGGCATAATGTTCCTCCTCAGACGTTGGTCACTGAGGAAAGAAGGCCACCGAAGACCCCAGCCGCTGCAGAAGGAAGCTCACCCTTTGGGCCCTCGGCTCCCATACTGAGCATGGCAGATGGGATGGCGCAGCCTATTGGTCAGTTTGGGTCACCTGATCTCTCCCCACAGGTGCGTCCCCCAGGGGGTAACCAACGCAGTCAGCTGACCCCGGTTGCCACGGCAACGAGTGTAAGTGGGGGCCTCCCTCACCTGACAGCGAGCGGGCCCTGCGACGCCCCGACTCTCTGCGGCTGCTCCGGTGGGACCTCCCGCAGTGAGGGGTGTTGGAAACAGCTGCACTGCTAACCCCAAGGAAAGGGGTCTTTACAGCCTTCAGGTTAGAGTGGCGCTGGGCAGAGAAGGTCAGTGGTTCCAGCACCTGATGTACGAATGAGACAGTACTGGGTCTCATTAGCTCTCTCCACTAAACAGCGGGAGAAATGGAACTGGAAGTGAAGAGTACAGGTTTCACTGGGTTTATGGAACTTTACTGAATGAAATTAGGCTTGCATTAACTATGGAATTTGCAGGTGTTTGCTCAAAAATTAGAATAAAGCGGGGATTTTTATTTTTTTTTATGGCAATTATGTCTGCAAATTCATTTCATGACTTGCAATTTGAAAGGCACTTCAAAGGAAATAAAAGCATATTAATTCATGCTTTCTGAGGTTTATTCTTCATTATATTTTCTTGCATTGTTACCTGACAGCTAAACAAAATGGACAGAGTTTTACACAATATGCAATTCTGCAAAAGAAGCCGACTTGGATCATGGTCTCCTCCCCATCTCCTTTTTATTCAGAGTCTTTATTCAGAAGCTACATTTCGGTCTTTATACCTTATTTTAAAAAGATTAGTCATGGCCTATTTTACTAGATATTAAATGTGTAGATCTCAAAGGCAGAGTAAATTTTCTGGAATTTCTGAGAAGAGGATAGATTCTAATCAAATGGCACATCCCTCAGGATACGATCACAAGTGTTCTTTTAAGGGGAAGAGATAAAATATAACATCTGCTAAGCTTCTTGTGACTGGTTTTCTAACTTTCATCGGTCTGGTAGAAAAGAAATGCAAAAATTCTGAATTAACACACACAACGCATGAGTTCAAATGCCAGCAACTCACAGCCATCGTGGATAATGCCAGTATTAAATTCTGTTCTCCTAAAAGGGGCTATTGTGCTTAACACCCTGGTGGGTTCCTAATAAAAGAAAGGGGAAAGACTTTTTCATGGTTCTGTAGGAATGTACAGTATGTTAGCGATCCAGTAAATTATTGGTTTTCCATTCACAAACAGATATTTTTTTGATTTGATGTTGTTCAGTCTTGAAAAATACCACTATAAATCTCCCAGAAATGTCTCCTGAATCTCAGTGGAGATTTTCAGTGCTAACAAAGGATTTTTACTGTGGCCTCAACTAAAAATAATAATAAAAAAATAATTAAAAAATGCACAAACTACAATCTCTGGCCATCATAAATTATTTCTATATACTACTACCACTATATAGTATTAACTTCACTGGGGAAATAATGTAAGTTGCTGAACAGCTGGAACTTTAGTTCTATTGATTGTTCCTCTAGATGCACTTTAAATGCAAAGGAGATTTTATTTCAGTCTAAAACTTACTGTGGAAAACATCTCAAGATAACATGACCGAATGGTCATAGGACAATTTAGATTGGAAAAGACTTCATCTAGTTCAACCTCTTTCTTCTAGCTGAGCCAGCTATCAGGTCAGAATAGATTGCTCAGGGCTTTATCCCATCTTTGGTGCTTGACTTTAATAAATCAGGCTCAAAAATTAAAGCTAAATGAGGAGATGGAAAGTATTCTCAAAAGAAATCTTAAGTTTGTAGCAATCTCCTAGCAGAGGACTCTGGGTTTAACTAGATTATGACTGGCAATGGCTTTGTGAGTGCAACACCTATAGATGTGATCAGACCATGCTTGTTGAATAGGCTGAGGATTAAAGATAAGAAATAGAGGAAAATACTTATTTGTCAAGTGAGTTCTTGGGTTTAGCTATGAGGTCTGGGAAGCAACTAGATAAAATCTCTGTTCATTTAACAATCTGAGAAGGGCACACTAAGCTGTCACTATTATTCAATTGAACTGAGACTCCTTAGCTGAGATTTTGAGAAGTGATTATAAGAGCAAGAGAATCTGAAATACGTGACTGGATCAATTAAAAGCAGAAGCCAGACATGTATATATAGTCACACTGACAGAATTTTGATCGGCCAGTAGCAATCGCCTTCTGTGTCAAAAATTAGGAGGAAGTTAGGCAAAGTAAGTGATGACCCATGATCACAAGAGATAGACTATGGCATACCCAGTGATGGAAGCCAGACTTTTCTCTGGAATTCTCACTTTTATATCACAACTGACGTCTAGAAATAAATGTGCTCGGGAGGTGCCACCAAAGACCACTCTTGAAGATGAATAGCTCTGGGGTTAAAACAATGAACATTTTTGAGTTCTTAAAAGAGTTCTTAAAGAAATTAGGCAAAAGTTTAGAGGAAACAATGGCTAAATGGAGAGGTAGTAGTAATGAACTATAAACAAAGAATATAAGCACTATGGAATTTCAGTATATTTCTAACATTAAAGGTCCTTAAAGACCAATACAAGTGGTGTGAATAGTTTAAAATCTAAGGGATGCAAAGAGTCCAAATGAACCATAATGTTTATTGCATACACACTGCAGAAGAAGAATCATCTCCATGCTGAGATGATTAACTAAAAATCTCATAAAGTTGAACAACAAACTGCTACAGACAAGAATATTTTGACTGTCTGGACACAACGCAAAATTTCAACTTCAAGTTTTTCATATTTAGCAGCAGTCTATGATGAGAACAGATTGAATGTTAACATGAATCTCCTTTATGTTACCAGCCCCCCGTAAAAGGGAGTTAGTGTAAATGATATGTAAATGATAAATCATATACTTTAAATCAAACGAACCACGGACTAAGCAAAATAACTTCAGTCACATCTCAGTGACATGTATCTGAGGACACTAATTGGAGACTCCATTTTGAAAATTAACAGTTACAGAAAAGTCAGAACTGTAGGAAAAGCACTGCAAGTGTCACTTCCCCACAAAAGTAAATTTTAGATAATTCTGTGGGAAATAATGAAATTAAACAAAGCAGGAAAAGCAGGGAAAAAATTGACTGAGAGCCCTGAGCTTATATAATAAGAGCTAGGCTTGTATGTTCTACAACTAACGATAAATAGACTATCATTAAAAAGAGGTCAACATTTATGAACGCCCATTTGCAAAGACTAACCAAGCTTATGAAAGAGGCTTTGGGGAGGGATAAAATATTAAACAGCAAGAAGTCTGAAGATGAAGACATACTCATGATAGGAAAGGCTAAGGTAGAAATTAAAGGATAATTACACACTGTTTAGAAAACTACTCGGATATTTTCCTGGCATATAAAGAATGAGATGTCAGTAAAAGAGAAAACTGACTCTTAAGAGACGGTCTGAGCAATTTATACAGGATGATTCTGCTAAAATAATTACTTAATCATTTTATCTACGCTTGCAAAAATGATTTGTTGAAAACTGCCAAATAGATAGCTCTCCCAAAGAAACAAAACTGAATTATAAAGGAGATTATTAAGAAAGACAGATCCCAATACTCACATTTGGCTGTAATGCATACAGCAAAAAGCTTCATGCGCCAAGCAGAGGTGTACTTTGTCCTTTGCTGCTGGGAACTGATTATAAACCCCACCATGTAAAATAGCACAGTATCTGGGCAACAACATTTATAACAGCCTCCAGGAGAAGGTAAGAAGTCATAATGACAACAGAGTGTGAGAGTGCACCACCTTCTATTTGTATCTCTTCCCTCTTTCTACTTCCTTGACAGATTAAATTAATACAATTGATTCCATATCATTCCTTCTCATCTCATGTGTTATTTCTGAATGCAAGTGGAATTCCCAACTGGACAGAAGAAAGTTCAGGCAGCTTCATCAGATTCTAGTTGCCAGTTTGTGAAACTATGAAAATTGTGTGTCTAAGTCCTAATTCTAAATGAAGTTGCAGGGGCAGGAGATATTGATTTTCAAGTGTTCACATATTAATCTTCCTTCTTTGAGGGAGAGAAAGCACCAGTGTGGAGAAATAAAAATACATCTCCTCTGGTAGCATACTGGTTGTATGCCCATTTCTAGAGCCATCCAACCAAGACAATGCAAATTTCCAGGGCTGAATGACATTCCGGGTGAATGAAACAATCACATCCAAATCACAAAATATCTTCCCATTTTGGTGTTTGTTATATAGCCAAGTAATTTACATAGGTAGAATCGCTGACATAACTTTCCACTCATTTTTGTCTAACCCTATTCATGGCAGTACTCATCTACCTTAAAGGGTGTTATGAGGATAAATTCCTCTACATTTGTAAGGCACTTTTGAAGAGAGAACACAATCCGTTTTTTAATCTTTTAAATATAAGTAAATTGCTTTCTCTTAATTACCTAAAATACCTACATTCAAGGAAGATATATTCAAGGACAGTGCATCAATTCTGCTACAGTTCTTACACCTGATCTACACTTTTACTTATGCCACTGGTATACAAGCCATGCCCCTTAAATATTTAATTAAAAGTACAGCCATTCTATCATATTGATCTCTTTCCTCACAGTTTAAATGATTCCAATCTTAGATAAGATGCAACCCTGGAATAATACATGATCATAGCTTTAGATCAGGTGCAGCTCAATGTATCTTAACCCATTGCAGAAATGAAGACCTGAACCAGTGTGTAAATCTGCCGTGCCTCGGGGCTATAAGGAAGAACTGAAAAGTACAGGAGAGCAATATAAACAAATCTCAATTATTTAGCACTTACTGCAATGCTTTTTAGCTATAAATAGGAATAATACATGACAACTTTGGCAAGAAGTGGATTACCAGCCATCTCAGTAATACCCAAGAGGCAACACAATCCCTGACCATCATTTATTAAAAATGAGGGTGGCTAAAGGGAAATTTCATCCACAACCAGGTTAGTGCAGCTTTTGCTCCTTCAGCAAAAGGAAGTTGCCTATTGATTTTTCAAGTGGCTTGACTACCTACAGATCACGCTCACAGCGATAAGGTCTGGACAGAAGTGGACCAGATGCTAGTCCCACACCAAGCTCATTAACCTCAAGGAGCATATTAAAACCATTGACTTCAACAGAATTACATCAGTGTAAATTAGAAGTGCAGCAGCTCAAACAAGTCAGGCCACCAGATGGCAGATCATAAATAGTTTAAAGCCTATTTTGGGGTCTGGTCATTATTTCACACTCTGAAGTTTCGTGAATATTAAAAGGTAAGTCTTCATTTAATAAAACAACACTGGCTTTATAGAAGAATGGGCTGGTTTGGACAGAAAACCTTGAATTTCTGAAATTAATCTAAATGAAAAAACGCCTCCAGGCTGCAGTGTTTTCTATGCAAAATTTATGAAATACAACTACCTGTAATTGCTGTTTCTTAGCTGACATTTGGCCGTGCTGCAACCATAATCAATTTGAGAAGAGACTGAGAAACAAGATCTCATCAAAAAGCTTTGTTAAGCCTTCATAGTGAAAAATTAGGCTGAGAAATGCACAGCGAAGCTATATATTAATATTTGGTACAGAGTGGATACAATGGAGGTACATCCTCCCTGCTGTCTGTCATTAACAGATCCACAGCCAGGTTTTTAATGTGCTAAGGCTCTTACATTTCTTTACCACCTTCCTGCTTTGTTATTATCGGGCGAGATCTTTAGCATGTGTAAACTGGGATAGCCTCCTTTAATTTCATGGGGCTATGGCAATAGATGCAGGCCAGGGTCCCAGTTATTATTTGTCAATCATATTAGTAGCTTTCTTTTCTACTGTGTAGTGGGAGAAAAACATCAAGTAAAAAATTCTTCCCAATGGCTGCTAAGCAAACTGGAGTACCAGGCATAGTCTATCATCATTACTACTGGGTGACCAAATGGACTTTGGAGCTTCTAATCAAATCCCATCTCCCAACAGCGAGAAAGTTTCCGTGATCTTTGAAGGTCCTGAAGTTTAATTTGTGTCAGCAGGAAATCTTCCCTACTGTATAGGTAAATTATGTTTTACTGTTCTCATTTCCCAAGTTCTAATATTCACATTAGGATTTTGGATTTTTAACAGCTCAAAAAGGGCTTTAGCACGGCAGAAAAAAAGAAAACTGTGTGGTAGCACTCCTATCTTACATTTATCTCAATTCGTAGGAGCAAGTCATGCCAGAATTTGGGATGTAAGGCTTTTTATTCAGTAGTTTTTGAAAGAAAACAGAGCTGCTGTTCCCTAAACTCTAAACTACAACCATCTGTTTCATTGCGTCACTACTCTCCAGGAACTGAGGCAGCAGCAGCAAGACTTACCCAGGATGCACACCCATAGGCAGGACAGTCACAGGGGCTGGTTCTCAGAGCATCCTTTCCTTTGTTATTAGAAGCATAGGTCTAAGTATGAAAATACTGTAAAGGCTCCTACCTGTGACTTTCACCAGCACACTCTTTTACTCTGAATTCAGTTGGATGCTGGAGTTAGTATTTCTAAGATCTTGACTTAAGCTCTGTCACTGGCAGGTTTCTTTCCTCTATGCTTCAGTTTCTCCACCTGTAACATAAGGATAATGCTTATCTACCTCACCCAGAGCTTGTGAAGCGTCAGCAGTCAGCCAAAATTCCAAATTGAAAGATATTAATGCAATTCAAAGACTGCAATGCAACATAACAGTATATTCATGAGTTGCTTTGTATTGGTGGCTGCAGGCCTAAATTTGTTCATCTCAAAAATCAGGAACATGTTTTTTGAGCCCTACAAAACATAGCTGGTCATGCTAGTGAAAATAAGGCAGGAAGGTTAGAAACAAAACCATTGCGATTTCACAAGCTCTTCTGCGTTCTAGTGCAAAGTCTTCATTGTTTATTAAAGGAAGAGAGGACTAGATTTATACAAAATATACATGAAGAAGCTGATAAAATTAGTGTTTCATAGTCAGATCCCTCTTGCAGTTATAACTCTGTATTGAAGCTGGCACAGCTTTACCATCAAGCAGTTACATATAGTTTTTTCTTGATAGATAACTGGGGTTATTTTTTCTTTCTACAGTTTCTTGCTTCTTCTTCAATTTCCAATATATCAGAATGTCCAAAGAGGGAATGGATCATCTGAATCTACTTTAAGAGAGCTGCGTGTGTCCTGTGTTTGTAACCATGATACACTGTGCTCACACAAAGAGCAATCTTATTTATGTATCAAAGTAAGAGGATTTTCATCAGCCCTCCCCAGAGTTGATATTCCAGGCTGCACCTTGGAAGTCAGATTTCATGAAAAAGAACAGTGCATAAGAACAGTGGTGACGGTTTTGCTCAAAAGCTTAAAATAAAAAGATCATTGAGCAACCTTTGACCAATGCAAAATTTATTTTTTCCAGAAAGCTTTTAAAACTTCTTTTATATAACTGAATCATAACCAATATTAGATAATGAATACACTGTAGACTTATTTTTTTTTGTGAGTGGCTGAGTTCATATAGATATAAAATATATGTTATATGTTTCATTTACAGATTTGCCCTTGTGATGACGTATTTCAAACCTAGCAATTAGAGTCCTGGAAAAGCATGTAATAAATTAATGAAACTTAATGAAAAAGTGTATTTTTGGCTATATTTTTCTTTGCACTTTAATATAACTAATTTACGAGGCTCAGTTGAATGTTAGAACGTGTTTTTTCAGCATTGACATACACACTCTATGCAGCTCCAGAGACAAGGCTTTCAAGACTTGCTCTCCCACTCCACTTGAACACCAGGACTGAAATAGCAGCAGTGGATTTACAAAATCCTGACATGCCAGGCAATGAAGTAACTCTTTTCCTTGCTCCTTGGGGAAATCCAGTGGGATTAAAAAGAAAATAATTGACCATGTTGTTATTAGGCTGGCAAGCATGAATCTCTGGAATGGGATCAGACATTGGCTGTCAAGGCTTTAGTGAAGTTGTATAATACTCCAAAACTATACAGCTGTCTCCAGGAAGGAAAATGCAATATGAAACTGTTTTTCAAAACAAAAAGCCCACAATTTAAAATTAGGGTCTGGCGTAAACCCAACAGGCTTCTTTTGGGTGTTACATGAGGGATAAAATTGGCCCTCTTGCATTAACAGTAAGTTGATTGCTCATTTTAAAACAACTATCATAATTTGGAGTGAAGAACACATGGTCCATAGTTAGGTAATTCTAAAGTAGTTAATACTGTGCCATTCATGTTAAAATTAAAATCTTGATTTGGCTAATGTTTTCAGTTATGTCATTAATTACTAACCATTTCAGAATGGAAAATAGTTTTCAAAAATGCAATTTAGCTTCCTACAAATCTAAACTGAACTTACTATAGCACAGGATTTCAGTCATACCCAGTTTTATTCTCATGCCTAGTTAGATATAAAGGAACAAACAGCTTCTGTGCCCTCAGTAGTGTTTTGAAATCCACAAAAACATAGAAGTAGCTTGTTAGCATAGTGATATAACATATTCATTATACGCCAGCTGAAGTATTGCAAAGTTTGCATCTGTTGTCATGAAGACAGATTGATATTAGATAGGATTCATTACAATTTTGCACCATTCTAGTCTGCATTGTCCCTGCTTTCAAGCTAAGTAAAGAGCTATTTCCACAACTACGGAACAATTCATTTGTATCCTTTCAGAATACACAACATCCTTATGTCAGTGCCAAAACAACTTTCTGATGGAAGGCCCTTCTAAACGATAAATTGCACATTCAAGAAACATACTTTAGAAGACTACGGTTCCAAAACTGTTCTCTCTTGTATTCCTAACCTGTATGTATTGATGAACTGAAAAGAGTTTTGATTTTAGTAACTATATTTTACTACTGGATGTACATGTCTGTTATGCAAATACTTTCAATAACAGCGCACAGATACCTTGTACGTTCAACTGCAATCAACTAATCAGGTACATCTGCATTCCCATATTTAGTTGCACCCACAATCATGGGGAATGTACATACAACTTAAAATCGTACTTCTCTGCATGTATTTGCCAAGTTTTAAAAAATGTAGCCAACATTGTGCAACCTAACATAACCTAAAAACTTGGCCAACTATACATATAGCCCTACTTAAAAACCGCACAAGCACTTCTGAATACCAATTACTGCAACCAAACATTCGTGAAACTGCATGCTCCACATGCGACTGGGGCTAGAGGAGTGCTGAGCGTTATCCATCCGATTAGCTATGCTCTCTTAAGTTTCAGATTTCCTGAATACACATGTACCCCAAGATGAATTACCAAAATCTAATAAAAAATTTATAAATCCCCCACTATTTAAGACTCTCTATAGAGTAACAAATGGTGATAAAATAGAGGTTCATCAACATTTCCATTAGGAATTACATTGTTCAAATGTCTAAAAGTAATTAAAACCATAAAAAGTGCTTTAGTTATTTATTTGCGTTTTTACTAGTCTCTAATACAAGAACACCATTCAAAACCCTGAGTGCCCTTGGCAGTCTTTTGAAGAAAGTAATAAAAGATAATAATATCTAGCTCTTATACAGTGTTTTCACTGGTAGACTTAAAGTGGTTTACAAAAGAACTAAGTCTCTTTATAGTCTTTAGTTGCAGCAAGTGAAAAATCATCTCTATACATGTGTATCCATATTTTGCGTGTAACAGTGATGCACTAGCCATATATGTTCTGATTATTTTACAGATATCTCAATTTAAAAATATACCTACTCTAGTTTATTACACTCCTTAGGACTTTTTTTCCTGATGTCTGTGAGAAATGGTAAAAATGTTCGAGTGTTTCAGGACTGTCAAGGGTAACTTCATGATGCATTTATATTCCTGGAGGCTTATGACAGTCAGTTAACATTCAGATGTCCACTCCCAGACTGGCATTCCTTGGTGCCAGGTAAGAAAGCAGCATGAGCCTCTCTATAGTACAGAAATAATAATTACACCTCTTTAATGGATGGACTGTTGCAAAATTTTATCACCTTTATAGTCCGTTACTCTAATTTCTCTACTCTGAGATCCTGTGGGTGAGATTTATGCATTAAACAAGAACTGTGATCACAACACAGTAATATTTTTTGAAACGTGACCAAATTAGCTTCATGGAGGAGAAAACAAATGCTTCAAAGAGGACAAGATGTTCCATAGTTGTCAAGTAGTATTTCAATTTTAAAGAGAAATAGCAAAGGCACTTTGGAGCCCAGTCTATTTTTACTCATCTGTATGTTTGCCTTGTCTCATTCAAATGTATACACAGTTTGAAATACATCTCCATCTGTTGAGAGCTATGGGATGTTGAAAACTGTGCTTTCATGATGATTGAATGATCTAATTCAGATCTAAGCTAAAGACTATTGTAATTACTCAGGAAACTAACTTCAAGTTTCTTCACCCACATTTTAGGCCTCCTCTCATTTAGAAGATAATGTTGATCATGAAATTTTCCTCATCTCAGATTGGGCTGAGGGTCACAGTGTATCAACTATGTTATATCAGTTAGTCTGATAAGAACCTGTACTTTCCTTGCACAACAGTTTTGATAATAGAAGAGCCCTTCATTCAAGCAGCAAATTAGTAGAAAGCAAATATCTCTTGCAAACAGTGAAAAATGCTAGACATACCTCGCTTTCCTCTTATGCTTACCAACACCAACATACTGGGATAACCAGTTCCTACAGAAACTTCCACAGGCGATCTGCTATGAAGTGTACCCTGCAAGCGATGCCCGTGTCACCCCCTGATGTTTGACGATTGTTTTCCTTCCTAGGAAGACTAGGTAGTTTACATCCTTAGAATCCCTTGCTTCCTGGCCAAAGGCCTCAAAACTCACACAAATACATGACTGCCTTATCTGGCAAGCCGTTTTCACCTCCCAGGTGTTTTTCTTCAAGAATCCATGAACTTGTGTCCTGGTCAGTCAGACATTTGGTTGGGTATTGCCCGCCAGTCCTCAGGTGAAACAAATAATGCAGCTGCCCCTTAACTCTTGGTATGGCAAAGAAACTGTCCTGCAAAGCATACACTGCACAAGTCTGTCACAGCGTCTCTCTCAATAACTAGGTGACATATCAATATTTCTAGATTTTCACACAGCCTCCTCTGTGGCATTCATAACATTATTACATTTTAGCTCCCCTTCTGTCACAGTCGTGTGTGACATATTATGTTTTATTTTAAAATATGTACATGTCCTAACTGTGCTTGAGAATTCTAAATAGGATCTTTGCAAAGCTACAGAACATATGTTTGCTTCTACTAATTGATATAAACTGTTTTCCTTTCTAGAGAGATCCATTCAAAATAATTCCAAATAATTAGATTTAAACCATAAAATAAACTGTTTCAAGGTGGAATGGATGACAGCAGTGTGCTGATTGATCGGCCCATTACAAACGAGGGATCCAGATGAACTTGTGACTAGTGATGGCAGTTGTTGCTCCGTCAAGATTTGACTATACAAGCACGATGCTTAGTTTCCCCGCCTGCACAAATGGTAAGAATATATCCCTATTCTGAACATTTGTCATCAGATTCTAGCTCTTTCGTATAGGTGATGAAAACTATGATTAGCCCACATGGTTAAAAAAACTGC
Organism: Arenaria interpres; assembly: GCA_013399435.1. Taxonomy (NCBI): domain Eukaryota; kingdom Metazoa; phylum Chordata; class Aves; order Charadriiformes; family Scolopacidae; genus Arenaria; species Arenaria interpres. The sequence continues at coordinate 98,139 of VXAK01008667.1, forward strand.
GTATATCAACATAAGGGTAAAATTATGCTACGAAGAAATGTTAGCACTAACAAAAATATGAATGAAAATTGACTTGCACAAACAAATCTGCTAATATGAATAAAATATGCTTTACAGAAAGATAAATAAAACTGCATGGTTGGAAAGCATGATTCCTGGTAAAAAAGGCCACCAATGCAGCAATACTGAAGGAGTATTCACTAGAGGAAGTGAACAAGTCTTGGTAAATAATTAAAATCTCCATTTGAAACAGAATTCATGTTCTTTTACGCAATAAGTCCTTGTAAACCAAGTACTTAAAGGAATCCCCCATCCCACATCTGCAGCTTCATCCCATCTTCTAAAGCAGGAGCTGCACTGCTTTAGAAGGGCGATGGAATTAGACATGGAGGGCTGTGCCACATACCCCTGTGCCTCAGTTCCCAGCGTTATCAATCATCTGAATGGCTAAAAGGGCCGTTTTTCCCACAGTTGGTGCTTTTAAAATACTTACTGAAATCTACTTTATCTCTTCAGCTAATGAGTATTTAAACTGACTGGCAGCATTCATACCAGCAAAGTAATGGAAATCAACTTTTTCACCTACAAATCCCATCCTCCCAAGAGATAAGGATTCCTGGTATGAGTAGGATTGCCTAAAAATGCAATGGAAGATAAATACTTATCAAAGTGGTAAAGGGAACAGTCTGATGCATGATCAAAAGATTTCAGAGCATACACAACACAGGAGCCGAGCCTCTCGCACATATGAAAATATGAAAGAAAATCTTTTCCTGGGGATATCACCTCCAATCATCACATGGAAATGAACATAGAAAATACACTTTTCTATGGACGATTTTGCTTTGGAGTAGGAAGAGGGGTTTAAGGTAATTGGCACAATGAGGAAAAAAAGCAATTTACGTATTTTTCAGGAGATGCATTTGAGCATATTCCCACTGGACACAATGTAAAGCATATATTGTATCCCAGGCAACAGAACCACACACAAATAGGGAATGTGTCTTGCTTTATCAACTCAAATATTCACAAGCAAGAAAAAATTACAGAAGAAGAATAATTTAAAATAGCCTGGAAGCTGTTAATTTAAACTGCAAAGAAGAAAAATAATAGCAATAGTGGATCTTCATCTAAAGTAGAAAAAATGGGCAACATATATTGATTTTTTCTTTGAAATCTTTGGAAGCCAAGGATCTACAGAATTAATTAGCAATCATGTTAATTAAGGAGTCAGGTCACTGCCACAGTTTCATCAGGCTTGGTATGGTGGAAGACTTTTCAACCTGTTTTAAATTTATGGCCTTGGTCCACGCTTCTCACGCAGCTTTCATCTTAGAATTTTCCTCATGTTTAATTTGATTTCCTTCTTGCTCTGGAATAGTGAATTTCAACTTGCCTTTCCAGCTAAATGTTAGGGTGGTGCAGTGCAATGAGATCTTAACATCTTATGTTCTGATTCACTCTTTTGCCATTAGGATCTTACCCGTAAACATTTAACCCGCACCGAGACTCTCAGAAGGGTGCATGAAGGAACTAAGAAGAACGTGAAATAGCACTTCTATGAGTCAATTATACTTTGAAAACGGTTTTGATTTTTTTTTACAACCTTCCTTGTATTTCTTTGTGACAAACTGAGTTGGGCAGACTCCCATGCTGGGTCAGAGGAAATGGCAAATTCTAACTCTCCCATTTCCCCCACAACAAGGAATAAAAATTTTCCTCAGAATCTATTTTGACACCAGATCAGAAACAAAAGTTGAAATGTAAGCACTAAACTTGCCATCAGACCAACCTGCCTTTACCATGACTTTATAACAACACAAACACACACTATGAAAAACTGCTTGAATACACTGTGAACCTGGGAGTGAGAGGCTGTGTTTTCTGCAGATCTAGCAGATTTGAGATCTTACGGTATTTTAGCCTGGTTCAATCCAATTTAATACAATTCTAATTCCAGTGACACTTGACACTCAGAAAGGTGCCTCAAGAATAAGTAAGTTCCTACAACCTTCATGAAATTAAATTAGTAAAGGAGAGAAACTGAAACTTAGTCTGTGCTAAGGGGTGAGATCACCTCTGCTCGTTTCTCTCCACTTTAGGCCCCTTATTTTGGTTTATAGTTACCCAGTAACCAGGTGTAAACCAACGCACATCATTTAGCATCAGCCACAGTATGTTACCTCTCACGGTACAGACACCAAGGGAACAGGAAGGAGCACTGGGGACATGCTGAGGAGCCGGAAAATGTGGAATGGAGCTGGAAGCATTGTGAAGAGATGTGGGTTGTTGCAGTAGAGCGAGTTGGGACACGATGTCATTACAAACTAGGCTTCATTAATTCCAATGCTGATGAAAAAATTGTTTTGCTTTTGTTTTTAACCAACACAACATAGACATTACTGCTAAAAAAAACATGAATATGGAACAGTAAAATAATAGAGTATTCAGAATGTATCGCTACCAATGCAAAAATTTCATGTCATTAATCTTATTCATAGCAGCAAGCTCTCCTGTCTGAAGAGAGCATGCAAAGTGCTTTTAAAGAAGTAGGCTTTTGTTCTATAACTTTACCTCATAGTAGATAAAAAACGTTGAAAGAATTTTGTTAATTTGGGAGAAACAGCCTAATTCCACTATTTTTTCCATTGATAAACACATACATAAACACAGATTCTATATGTATACTCTTATAGTAGTAACAACACAGGAAATTCAAGCCGTCATCAGTACTCTGGTAAACCAGCTATGGGTTTTCTCTTTTGGACTTAAATTTTCAGGAAATCAATTCAAGTAACAAATTGCCAGACAACTTTGCTAAAAGATAAATATTTAAATGCTTTGACTGTAAGCTTTTCCCCAGATTCTTACCCCACCCATTGCTGTTAAAGCAGACTAGGTAGTGTCCTGGCAGATTGTGAACCTGGAGATGTAAACTAATTGTTCATTTTGTACTTTTTCTGCTATGCTTTGCACTGTGGTGGAAATACATTATAATGAAACATATCTGTAATATAGAAGATAGAAATAACTGGAAGGAAAGCAAAAGTTCAAAAGTTGATATTCCTCCATCAGTGTTTTTGCACAGATCAGAGCACAGGTCAGGGCACACCAAAGCAACTTGCTCTGGTGCAACATTTCATTGCAGGCAGTGGAAATTTTATGTAAAATATCTGGTGGCATTCCTCCTCCTACACGCTTGACTGGCCACCTTAAATTACATGTTGGACTTAGTAGTTAATCATTCTCTGTAACATTTCTAAGTACCGAATTAAAAAATAATAATGTGTCACATAGCAGAAAGACTGGAGGACCCTTACAGTCATTGTAGACAAATATATTAAGTTAGGGAGAACAGACAGGTCATTCTTGTCTTTAATTTTAGTGTTACAGGTATCTATGATGTTTTCCCAATACTGCTTTACCACAAATTCATGTTTCAATTCCAATTTATGATGTTCTGCTCCTCGGCACCCTTACACACCTGTTCTGGATTTGACCTCGGAACAAAACCTTTAGAGCTTTTATTTCTCTGTATTTTAGTTCTAAGTTGAAATTCCAATTCTACATTAGGCCTTTAACTAGACATAACTGTGTGGGTGCTTTGCATTACCAGTGGAAGACGACCTTTTGCCCTAAGGAAAATCCAATACTGCTCTCTACGCATAGAACAAAGTACATTGAAATGCTGAAATTTGCTTTATGAGACTCAGTCATATGTAGAATATCAACCAGAGCTCTCCAAAACCAGCGGAAGCACTGCGATGAGTCAAACACATATCAGAGTGCTTCTATTGAATCTTTGCATAGACAAAGGCCTTACACATACACATGGATAGCATCTGCGCTACTTTACTAAGAATTTCTCTTTGCTAATAATGTTTCCATGACAAACATATGTGATACTTTTATAATGACTCATAAGCGCTAAGTTTTAAATGTGATTCACAGAAAGAATGTACAGTGCTACATAGACATCAAACCAATGTAAACAGTCAACAAATACGGAATTTGTTAAGTCTACCTTGTCCCTTTATCTTCACCCAGACAAATGTTTATTGAGGTGAAAAAAGGAGGAACCTAATAGGCATAAACATCTTAATACATTTCTTTTCCCATTCAAAGGTAAAGTAGAGAAGAAAGCAAGCAGGTATGCTCAGGATAATGAATAAAAGTAGCTGCCATTTTATAAGGAAAATTACATTGGAAAAATCTGCTTTCTATCATGCAGAAGAGGAGAAACAATAAAATCCCAGCTTTATCACGGAGTAAGGAAAACATGAACATTTTTGCTTTTTGAAGAAAAAGGAGTTCAGTGTTTTATTGCTATAATCCTCCCCTCCACCACCACAACCCTGTGGTGCAAATAACTCTCAGGGTTTGCATGGTTAAAGCCCAGTTTGGTTTTATTATTACTACTATAATATGTCTCACTGGAATAATGACATGACAACACTTCCTGGAAAGTGAACTCTCGACACTGAACTGAAGAAACACATAAGTAACATATAAGAAGCGAAAGAGTTACTGGAAAAGCTGACTTGGAGTTTATGTATTTCTTTAGCTTAAAAAATATATCAGTTGAAGAAATTACACCATCAGCCTGGCATTCTGCCAGAATAAATAATTCAAAATACTGCTCTATACTCATGTTGCTACCAGTATAATTTCTGCATAAGTTACTTTTGTATTTAATTAATAGTGAAAAAAAGAAGTACCAACTCTTCCTTACCTGTAGTGATTTCATTGCAATTCCTGTAAATGAGATGAAGTCACGCTTTTAAAAATACTGACATATGATTGACAAGATCGGCATTTAATGGTACGATTTTGTAGACAGCAATCCTGACCAACAGGGGAGGAAAATCTCATCAATTTTTTTTGTTGAGAAAGACGTAAAAATCTACTCTGCGACTGCTTTTATGTTTGGGAACTACTGATTATAACATTTATTTATAGGACAAGAAACAGGATTCTAAGCCTAAAGTAAAATTAATACTGTGTATGTCTAAGTGTCCCTTGATCATATAATTTTTAAGCTATAGATTTTCATTATTTAAATCCTTTTTTACGATGCCAAAAGAACAATTGTACTTTATTTGCACTAAATTACTGTAAATTCATGGCCACATTCACCACTGCTGTAATGAAACATGGCATTCCTAAAGCATGCAATGAAAAGCAGCCTAAGTGCAGTATGATTTGCAAATTCCTTTGGCGTTGATTAGAATCTCACAAAAGCACATTGAAGTCCACAGTTTTTAGCATTTAATGTGTTGCTGCCAAAATATTAATCCTGATTTCATTATGACTCATCGTGAACAAAGAGTTTTATTAAAACAATATGGTGAATAACATAAAATAATACAACAGCATCAAAAAATCTCATCAGACAAAAAAAGAATATGAACCAGATTTTCGAAAGCAGGCATACAAAACATGCTTGTGTACACCCACACACGCAAACTTTTGAAATGTTGGCTCTGAAAAATAAAAATTACATTTAAAAATAGTATTCAGTTCTATAGTTTATGGCATAAATCCAGGAAATATCTTAGATAATGGATCCACAGCCAGAAATCTTTTTCCCACTCGGCCTATGAAAACTCAGAGACAAGCTTCAGAAACCAATCTTTTAAAAACACATTAACCCAAAACTATGCACATAAACAAGTGCACTATTTTTTACTCCGTTAAGCATGAAAGTTATTAATATAGTCACTGGAAACTCCTCGTGGTGTTTCCTTTCGTTAAGCTAAGGCCAGATGCTTCATTTATCCTGAAACCTGGCATAACTCACCTGAGTAAGCATTCCTTACTGACCCTCGAATCCTGTCAGTCAATTTAATCAGCCCAAGTGGAGAAGATACATCATTGAACCACAGGTAGCAGTGGCAGTAACAGAAATGGCAAACATAATGAACAGTCCCAGTTGACAAGTATATCGCCGTACACGGTATGCTTCCAGACTCCTTGTCACCTCTGAAAATATTCATGAAGTGTAACTTGTGTGCAAGACCACTGAGCTAACCAATTGCCAATATTAAGCCCTGTATTTTCTGGGTTTGTAGACTTAAATTTGTGAGTAGTTATTCCATTTCTATTCCCAAACAATTGCTTCTGCTCTGAAAATAACTGTCTGAAACAATGAAAAGGCATTTCTGCGGTTGAAGGAGTGTTTTGACTGATGAGAAATAGCAAACATCTGTTTGCAAGTGCTGCAGAGAGCATTGCAAAGAACTCGGCCTCTTTGGGAAGTATCAGGTACCAACTGCAGCTTCCAGCCCCCTCGCTAACACTGCCATAATGAAATAATTTGAATCGGTTTAGCTCAGATTTGCAACTATGTAATTTTTATCTTTTTGAATGTGTTGAAATCTGTTTACCTGCTGGGCTAGGCACCTGTACCAAGCTTTTCCAAAAATGTATAACTTAATTTTCTGTGGAACTTGTGTATGAGAGAGAGCACGAGGTGATACCAAACCGGATTGTTTCAAGACACACCAGGATGAGCTGGATAAGCAGAACAGTTCCACAAGAGATACAGGAATAGGATTATCCCACCTTTTAAAGTGTTTCATATAGATGGAAAGGAAAGAAAGGTCTTGTTGGCATAATGTAGTAATTCAAAGCCACAAGGATTGATATTCAGGTCAATAATCCTGTCTACAGTTGAAACTTTCTGGCAATGCTAAATACTTCCTCGAACAAGAACCCTTAAAACACATTATCATTGGTGAGACACACCGGCATAATTTTAATCTTGGCTTGTAGCTATTCACTATTGATTATATTAAACTCCTTAATAAACTATATGAAAATATTCTGACATATAAATATCCAAAGAAACTCAAATGCAACATAAATTATTCAAAACTTTCACACCTAAACTGTACAGCAAATTACTCTATATTGTTTTCTTAGTCCTTTCAGTGTAATTTACCTACTTAACCAAGGAAATCTGAAAGGAAAGAGCCAGGCAATGTATTTGCACATCTGGAGCCCCAAGGAGTTCATGATAGTTATGACTTCATTTCACATCATATGATAGATTTGAGGTGCTTAGCATCCCAATAGTTTAATTGTACTGCAAAGCTGCAATGGCTTTTTATTAGGAGACAAACTGAGGTGCTTTCAATGATTACGCCAAGTGATAATTTCCTCATCCACTATATTTCACATATAATGTAGACCACTAATATAAAATACAGGAGATCTGTCTTCAAGTTTCCTTTTACTGCAAGATGTACTGACAATATTCAATTATAGTCTTAACACATTTTTATACCGTTTCATGCTGCGTCTGTAAGAGAATCAAACATCATACAGCTCGATTCCAGTGTAAACACTGTAGGAGGAAAATCTGTATTACACACGCTATGCCTATGGTACATCTTTTTTAACCATGTACTTTTTTCTGAGTAGTTGAAACAAATTATTCATTACTTGGAAACTCGTTCTACCTGCAACGCATGTACACAAACATTATCAAGTGCTGACTATCTAAAAACCACCAGGTTCTGGGTGGGTTAATCCCAAGTAGTGTTTTCATTAACTGACAATACTTACTAAGTTTGCTTCATTGCAAACACAGAGAGCTATTTAATATGAATAGCAAGAACAATAATAATTTGTGGGTTTTTGCATTTGGCATTTTGAACCTATCTTTCTTAAGACGGCGTTCTTGTACAAAATTATCTTGATGGCCAATATTCCAGAGAGATTCAATAATTGTAGATGATGGGCTTTAGATTTGGTTTGGTTCCTTGGTCCTCCTTTCTCTAGGAATGCTCTACCATACAGCCACTTGGGTCTTCACTACCGTAATGATGGAGAATGCTTACTGAGACAGATAATGTGTCCAACATTTGCATTAATTGCACTGTAATCAGATGGCTTGCAGTAGTACCCATCCTCTGCAGTTTACCTGCCTTCTCCTTTTCCAGTATCTGCCTATGCCCCCAGTTTGCATGGCATTTGTCATTCTGGATCTTTTGCTGCTTTATATTTTCCTAGCTTTCCTTCCTCTCATCTACATTAATTCTAGTGCTATGCATTTCACGCTTTTACAGTGTTTATAATTGAGCTTCCTTCAAAAATATTTTTTCTTGGCATATTTTCCTCTGTCTTTGAGTTATCCAGATGGAATTTGCTGAAAGTCTCTCTCACTTGGAAGTATTTTTAATTAGGAGAAAAACAACTTATTTTTTCCTCATCTTATTATTTTGAATTATTCTTTAATTAAGAACTAATACATGAAAAGATTAAATACATTATATTAAAATGAAGATGTATTAACCAACAGCATTAATGTTCTCATGGTCTATGGGGTAGAATAGTGGGAAGAACCCTCTGATACAGAAAATTTAAACCTGGCACCAGGGGACACGTGTATGCTTGTTGGCATTTAATTAAAAATGTCATTGGAGAGCTGCTGAATAACTTCCATCTTAAACAATTAAACCTAAATAATGACTCAGGCTTCTCTAGATCATTCATTAGAAGAAGCGCTTGGTGTCTAGGTACAATACACTTATAATGTTAATGTCAGATGCAAAAAAATGTTCATGGCATTCAGAGATACACAAGTTAAGCTATGTATCAGAAGACCAGTAAAAGTTAGTTTTGTGGAAAACACTTAATCTAGAACTGAAACATAGGTATGTCGCTGGGCTGCTAAGGAGAAAGCGTACCTAATGAAAGAGTAAAAAGAGATGGAAAAAAAAAAAAGGAAAGAAAAAAAAAGAGGACAAGAGTATATTAATAACATCACAATCCAGGTTCTTAAACAGATGTGGGCTTTAGTGCCCAGATTATAAATCTGATCTCTCTTGGCTTCAATTTCCAAACTTAGTGTTTGTGTTCAATGTCCAAACTTAGATACTAAGTCCATATTGGACAAGAATTTATTTGGTGTTTAATAAGGAAACTTGAAGCATTCACTGGTGGAGACAGGGTAAAAGAGGAGAGTACAGCCATAACTCATTAGCTCTGCTGGAGAAATACTGCATGGCACGGTCACTCTTCATAAGCAGCGGCAGGGGACGATGGCAATGATGGAACTGGCTGGCTATTTTAAAAGCAGGTCCCATTCTACAGTAATTAGAAGTTGGACTTCCGCTTAGTCTTCTGTTTAAAATATTTTTATATGCATGTCTGTATAGACAAAGAAAACATTTCTCCAAGATGAAATCTCAACCTAAGATTTTGAATTTTATCATAAAGTACAAGAACAAGCCTCATTTTTTCCTATTTCATCTTGAGATTGAGGTAATCTCTGGCTAGAAAACTAGACTATAAAATATTTTAAGGTTAATTTTTGAGGCAGTGCTTATCATTGGAAAGGGCTCATGTAGAATATGGCTTGTTTATGGTAAGGAATGATTTAAATTATTCAAATAACTTTTTAAGGTAGTTCACAGAGTAACAACCTCAAAAAAAACCCTTTCTTCCTGTACTCCAAATCAATTTCTTTACAGAAAGCTATTACATATAAAACAACTGATGCACACTCAAGAGCACTAAATTAACTGTTGCCACTCAGGAGAAAGTGCCATATGTCACTGTGGACAGTTCAGTGAAAATCTTCTGTTTGACAGATAATCCATCAGAAAGATCAGAGATGTTTAGGAAAGCATTAGGAATTGACTCAACAATAATCCCCAAACCGAATGTCTCTGTGTCAGTAACTGGTATACTCTCATCGGGAGCGCTGCGGTCAGGTATGGCCCCACAATCTTAAAGATGACATGATGCAAAAAAAATGATTTTGAGAAGAGTGAGGTGCTGCCTAAAGAGTAATGAGACTCATGTGTGAGAATGAACAGATAAGAATAAGGATTGCTTTGCTTAGAAGACTTTAAAAAGGAGGGGGAAGGAGGGAATTGCGAGAGCAATTTGAGAGCACAGTGACAACCACTTCTAGGAACCGTGTGGGTCACTGCCTTTCCAGGGTGCCAGAAAGAGCTGGGGGGATGCAGAAACTCCCAGACTGTGGCATTGCATGCCCAGCATTTCTCTGTGCTCTCCAAGCAAGCACAGAAAATGTTCTCCCTGTTGTTTTCTTCAAATCCTCTTTCTAGCTCGCCTTCCTCTTTCAACTTGTTTATTGCTGCTTTTATTTCATCGACTTCAGAGTTTTTCTGGTTTTGACTTGGCTCCACAGTACTATCCATCTGCTCAGCTTCAACTTCACTGGCTATAACAGCCCAAAAACCTCAGCTCTAATAAAATAACCACAGTCTTTGAGTATGTGAATATAATAAATAAATTGCATTTGAACAGCTTAATGTATCTCTGAAAAATAAGAAAAAAGATACATTCCCAAATAAAAAAATCTGGGCTGTCCCAAAAAGGTGGTTATATTTTCAGTCCTTTCATTGGGCCACATTCTCAGCTGATTAAGTATGTCCAAATCCATTGACTTAGATTTGTATTAATTCCCAGCACCAAAAGGTATAATTGTTTTCATAGAGAAAGAAATCAGATGCAGACAGTTATATTCTGTATATCCCACAATCAGATTTACATTCAACAAATGCAACACCACACCTGTACACAGGCACTTCTGTTACACTGGAAGTTACCCCGTAATTTAGAAACAACAAGTTTTAAAGAAATTCCAAACAACCTTCTTTGCTTTCACAGAGGGAGAAACAGTTCTACAGGCGTGATTCTGTATCTGGCAATAATTCTGTACATGAAATTACTATCACACATAATAACAGGGCCACTCGGAGTCTTGTGCTATGCATAGCAATGGCAAACGGCTGGGAGAAAATGCTATCATTTTCACAAAATGATTACATTTCCTTATGTGATTTCCTCCTGAAATTTAGAATAGAATTCCAGTTCGAGTTGGAAGGGATGACTCTACAATGATCATCTAGTCCAACCGCCTGACCACTCGAGGTCTGACCCAAAGTTAAAGCATATCATTAAGGGCATTGTGCAAATGCCTCTTAAACACTGACAGGCTTGAGGATTCAGCCACCTCTCTAGGAAATCTGCTCCAGTGATTGACCACCCCCTCAGTAAAGAAATGTTTCCTAATATTTGCATGGAAAAAGCCTGAATTTTGCACTGGTATTGACAATATTTCTGGAACTGACTACATCCATTTTATTAGTGTTTAGGAGAGAATTTTTGCTATTATTTTTCCTTTGTTTCTCAGATCATATAGCTATGCAGTAACTCCTCTATTCCCTCTTGGTCTGATATTCAACCTTCTAATAATACCAGATAAACAGACCACTTTTAAAATAGAGTGAGAAGAAATCAGTGGGCAATAGGTAGAATACATCTAATTTGCAAAATGTACTGATTGAAATATGATAAGTTCTGTAAAAGGAAAAGATACTCCGAAATGAAATGCAAAAGACAAATTCATACCCTCCAGCATTACATGGCTTCCACATCAATGCCTGCCTTCTGACAAACCAATACAGAATATGAAATCCATTGTAACAAGACTTAGATTTTCATGCCCTCATTAACCATATCGCAACACTGACTTCAATACAAAAAAAATAGGAAAAAAAAGGAATAATAATAATAATAATAAAAGATAGAATTTTTGTGGCTGTGTGAGATAGAGAGGATCCATGTAGTTCCAATTCCAGGAGGGATTCTGCTCCTTACATTCCAACTTAGATTACCATTGACCTAACTCACGCTTACTGCTGAAAAGCTCTGAAGACTGCAGGTGAACTTCCTCCTGTAGATGAAGATTGAAGCTCTAGTACAACTTTGATCACAAGTCATATCTTTGCTTTCTGTATCCAGTGATGTGAGACTTGGAATCAATGTACAGATGGTTGAAAAGGTTCTACCTCAAACAAAGATTGGGTTGCCCGAACCAAACACTAAGAAGTCATGCAACAGGTTTCTGTGTGATTGAAAGCTGCCTTCTGTTGGTTTCCTGTTTTCATTTGACCCTTCATAAGAGCCATTCAGGACCTGTCATTGTCTATGTAAAAAGCAATTCTAAGCACAAAGCTTTGACTATATGAGCAGATGGTGACCTTATCCCTGAATGCTAGTTCACCAGGCCGTATGCAGCAGGCTTTCACATTAAAATTTAATCGAGATGACCATACAGATGTAGAACAAAGTGGTTTCAAATATGCACAATGCAAACAAGGAATGTGTCTAAACTGGGCAGGTTTGAACAGCTGAAAACAAAATAGCTTTTGACTTGTTCTTAATAGTCTGGTTCAATTGTCAGAACTAAAGAAAAATTCCCCCTGGCAGTTTAATATATATAGCACTAGCAATATCACATTCTCAGTTTATAGAAACATCAATTTCTTCTTATTCACTCTGGCATTCTTCAGATGATAGTATTAAGCTGTGTATTGATACATTCTGCAAATTTTGAAGACAAGGAAATTTTTACTCTTTAGCTTTTCAGAATTAATCTTTCTGACAAAACAATCAAAACAAATTTAAAGGAGAGAAATGGGTACCTGGCCAAAGGTCTACCAGCTAGAGCAGATACAGGGTGAGCTGGCAAGTGTACTACACACCTGATGAGATTAGATTAGCACAAGCACAGTCACTCTACAGTAGAGTTCATCAAAATGCACAGTTTTAGGTGGCACAGGGGTCAATTACACAGCTGGCACCCTCTGTGAAATCTCCATCTTGCGGGAGACAAATTCGTATCCTCCATCATATGTATCAGCACACACACACACGCTCATATTTCCCATACATGAGTCCCAACCAAGGAGCAGGTGGAATGCAGATCCCTCTGCCTCCTTGCCAGTCACCAGATACAGCAAGGTGGGTATTTCAGGCAAAAGCACTGCTTTGTTTAGGATTAACCATCAGCAAGTACCTTCACGGACAGGATTATAGTGCAAAACAATCTTGGAAAACTGGAGAAATAATTAAGAGAAGTAATGAAAATTAAAACATACCATAGCTATACATGACAAGTAGGACAAATCAACTGTACAAAGAAAAGAAAGGTTAGGAGGCATCTGTTTACAAAGGATGTGGGGTTTAAACATACATTAAAAATGTTACACTTCTGCAAAAAAACGTAACCATAGCGCTGCGTTTCTTAAAGACTAATACTACAAGACGGGCAAAATAATTATTCTGGTCTATTTAACCTACTAAAACCTCAGCTGGAATGCAACATCAAATTTGCCCACAACATATCAAGAAACACATACATAATCTGGGGAGAACAGTGAGGAGAACAAGAATGACCAGAACATATGACCTACAAGCAGAGACTGAAATGAATTGTCTCCAATCTTAGGGGACCATAAGAAACACGGTAACAGCTTTTAAACGTGTGTAGGGAATGAACGGGATCATTCTGACAGGAAGCAAAGTACATCAATGGGACAGATCACTAAGTGGACAAGTCAAGCAAATGTATCGAAGTTTTTCCTGGTGTGGAAATGAAGGAATGTTCTGATGATCTCTCAATGTATCTTCTGACCCTATTTGACTAGGATACCACAAGCTAGAGAGTCACTGAGTCAGTTTAAATTCAACGAAAACCTCATTAATCCACTGCAGTGTTGCTGATCTGGATCTTTTCTTTTTTCTTTCTTTTTTCCTCCCCTAGGTTTTTTTTATGCTTGGCTGACACAGTTTTGGAGCCAGTATAATAACATGGCTTAAAGAGTTGGGCTCTTTTTGTTTCTTTAATTAAAAAATGACAGTTGCACAATCCCTGCCACAGACACCAATAAACATATAGGAAGATTCTTTGTACCAGTATGACAAACCCTGTTTCCATAGGAGAATAACTATTGAAATGTCAAGTGATACAATGCAGGAGGCTTGTGCTGGTCTGATGCAATAATCTTTGTGTGTAAACAACTCAGAGACTTTGCCAAGCACCAGAGTTCTGAAAAGGCGCACGTGACCTTGGAATAGGAGGATGCTTTTATGGTTCCGTCCAGAATCACAAAACTTTGTCCAGGGTTTCCCTAACCATCATCTCGTGACTCAATCAATCCAACTCTCTGTTTCACAGCTACCCCGTATACAGTTTTCACACATTCCTTCTTTTAGTGTTTTTAGATACCTTATTAAAGTCTGTGCAGGTGATAAGTGGAAAATGTAGGAATTGCATACAGGTAGAAAAATATTGAACAGTCATAAAGTAGTCTCTAGACCTATGGGTGTAAACTGCACACTTCCATGGACAAATATCCTACATGTGGTGGCCACAGCTGAAAATTTGATCCACAACAGACTGAGCTAGAATGTAGTGGTAGGCTGCTATTTAGGTTTCATGATTCAGTAAGATCCTAACATGTGAAAATCTTTCATGTCTGCTCTGGTAGGCAGCTGAAATTTTTCATTAAAAAACACATTTCACTTATTTGTTACAACTGAAATAGTTCAGATACAGAGAATCAATACCCTTAGATTGGGGAAATACTTTTGAGGCTAGAAATTCTAAATTAAGATAGTTTTTTGAAATGTCCTTCTATTAACTGCTTTCCTTAGAGAAGTCTAAGAAGGCATATTCATTAGGCTCAGATTAAATTGACCATGGTATGATTTGCATCATATAACATAATGCGACAGCAGTGAAATTTCAATTTTAAGAATTTTCAATTAAAAAGGTAGCCCGCAAACCTGCAAAGCCCCATAAACAAAGAGAAAAAGGATTACGGCTGGCAGTGCTCTCAATGACTTAATTTACATGTGAAAGACCTCAAATTCTAGTTAATTATACCGCAGACACAACCCCGAATATCCAGGGTATGGATATTCATTTCTCATTAGAAAACCCTAGTTTCTCTCTCTCTCCATTTTCTTTAAAGATTCTTCATCTGCCTGGTGTTCACAGATCTTTAGAAAAACATCCAGTTAAAATATACCAATAAAAGTGTGACAAATATTGATATCAAAATTGCTTTGGTATAAGTGTTTTGTTCATTCCAAGACACTTTAGCTAAATATTCTGCTTATCTCTTCTTCCACTAGATGCTTCTGTGATTCCCCTAAGCTTTCTACATTAAACTCATAATTTACCTAGAAATGAATAGGAATTCAAGAAATCTACACACATTTTGCAAAAAAACCTCTTTGGTCATGCACTCCTTTCTTTAAAATTCTTTCCATCTCCTTCTTCCATCCCTATTATCATTCAGGTTACAAACAAAAAGAATTAAGCTGCAACTGAGTTCCTCTTCTCGTACTCCACAGCAGTGGGATTCCCTGTCTCAGCCTCCACAAGGGTTGTGTTTGTCAGTGAGAGTTCTCTGGAACCATTCACCAGAGCAAGTGGTTTAAAATAATCTTCTTTCTCCTCCTCCACACCATGTTACACTAGACATGTAGCACTTTTATGGGCTTTTAAAAAAAGTATATTGGGATACTAAATTTTACAATCTAGATTTGTAGGAGTGTGTGTTTGTGTGTACTTTGTTTAAAAAAAACTGGAAAAAAAGGAAAGATGTTGCTCCTCTTCCTTTGAGTATTAACTTCCCCCATAGCAGAAGCCCCATAAATACCTGGTGGTTGTGCTGCTGTGCTGGCCTGGCTGATGTTCTTTACAAATAACCAAATGTGTGAGCACTGACACTGGATACTCATTTAGGTTGTTTACATCTACCTGTTTGCAGTCAATGAAATCTGTGAGAACCCACAAAATTTCTGTTCCCTTCCCCTAATGCACCTGAAAGACATCACCAACCAACACAAATACACCACCGGAAAAATGAGGGTAAATGGGGGGATTGGCGTTTTCTTATTTATTTTAATAGATCCTCCTCAGTGTGTTTGCATGACCACTAATATGGAACTTCCAGAGGACAACAATGTGCAGCTTTAAGGTCCCTTTCACCTTTCTGAAACATGGTGCAGACTTCCAGAGTAGTTTGGACACGGTGAGGAACTTACACAGCCAGGTACCCCGTGGGCTGAAGCACTGACAAAAAACTCCACAGAAATTCCGCAAACTTCTTTCAGCCCATAACATGCCTGCTAGGCCTTCATCCAACCTCTTAGCTTTTATTTTCCCCTTGTAAATAGTGAAGCAGGGACAGGCAATGGCGTTAGCATCTTCTCATACATCTCTACTGACCAGTTCTCCCAGTGCTTAGAAATCTTAAAAGTCTTCCAGCCTTTCCAAATACACAGAGATAAACTGGGATTCCTAAACTGATACTGGGGCATTTCTCATGAGCGTGCTGAGTGTTCCCTGATTTCAGCAGGGTTTTGCAGGTACTTTGAACATTTCATATACAACTGCACATACGGACTTGTGATCCCCCATATATCAAAAGATCCAAATTTGCCTACTCTCCTTTCCCACTTAACATCTTTTCCTACTTCAAAATCAACTGCAACACTGATTCAAATTTATTAATACAAAGCATGGAGTTAGTTTGATATTTTTCATAGCTCTGTTCTAATCATACCTGCTGCAAGATGATAGGACACATGAATATGTGTTTACCCTCAACCTACATCTGAAGAGGAAGGACTTCTGGTGCTGCAAATTATTTGAAGTGCTATTTAACCTTTTCTGATATTGACATCATTTCCTTTGGGAGCGGAACAGAACTTGTCATAGGTTATAGCTTTTATTCAGCACGGTAGATCTCATCTCGTCTGGCAAAGATTCTGCTCTGCCAATTAATTCCATGTTTTATTCATCCCAGAATTCTTTAAAGCTGCAAATCAAAATGCCACTCTGCGCATTGCTAACCACATTATGAAGCACCACTATTGCAAATAAAGGTGCTTTTTGCATAGCAATCAGATTGCCTCTTTTCAGAGAAAATGAATTTAGCTCTGTATTTATCTCACTAATTGCATTCACAGCATTACAGACAAAGTATCACCCGCCTCACATTTACATTATGCAAAAGCTAATCTCTGTAAGTTACTAAACCAAAAGTGAGCCATACGTTTCCTCCGGAGACCCAGAAAACACATTGTTTGAACTGTCAATCTATAAGAATTGGA
This sequence comes from Arenaria interpres, assembly GCA_013399435.1. Taxonomy (NCBI): domain Eukaryota; kingdom Metazoa; phylum Chordata; class Aves; order Charadriiformes; family Scolopacidae; genus Arenaria; species Arenaria interpres. The sequence continues at coordinate 115,092 of VXAK01008667.1, forward strand.
TTTATCAGGAAAAAAATTTAGATACCATAAACGATAAGAGAATAATCACTTCAGAGCATGTGTGTGCTGTTATGTTCACTGCTTAGGAGAAAACAGGACAGCTGACCAAGCACATGTTGCTGAATTTATGTCCCCCCAATAATTATAAAAGCAAAGAGACAGTGTCTTCAGCTCAGTTCAGTTAAATTCAAGAAATAATGTAGCATTCAAATGAAAAGCAGCGAGTGCTCTTACAGCTATTCCTCCCAGATGCCCCCAGGGCTCCATTAAGTTTATGGGTAAGGTTAGTCAGTTTTCATTGTCCCACTGCAAGCTTGAAAAATGAAAATCTTTCAGAAAGAGGTAAATAAATGTACGCACCACCTAGCAGGAAAACTATGTTACACAAAGAGTTACAACTCAGGGGCCAGAATCTGCTGTTCTTATTTAGGCACAACTCCCACTGACGTCAATGCCGCCTTTGCTTGAAGCTGTTCTGACTAAAATCTGAGAGACTGAACCCCAGGTTGAAATGCTGAAGCTCGGAAAAAGTCTATAGGGTACATTATTGTAGCTAAGTATTGCCAAGGGTTTTTAAGTACTGCTTTGTACTGTAATTAGTGTTCCACATCCTACTCTATTAGCTCTATCAGTGTGTAAAGCACTCTTCACAAATTTCTACAACAGAACAGATTGAGAGAGTGCATTAGAGACAGTGTTTTCATACTATGAATTCTTTTCCATTTTTAATTCTTTGTAAAGGTCCCTCTTCACTGGAATGACTCACAAGGTTGGTGCATTATTATTCCACAGACTTTCTTTTGAGATGCCAGCAATTTAGAGTTTTGAGATGAAACCATGTCACACCAGAAGCAACGCATGTCAGTTGTGCAGTCTAATTGCAGCTTTTTTAGAAGAACTTTGCATTGACATGTGTCTGTCTGGTCATACTATGATCCAAACAGGAGAGACTGCAGGATATTGAGGAGAATCTAGTGCTTTGAATATCTACATATACGCAAGACAAGGCAGTAAAATTGATCTGTACTTGGATACAAAAAGATGAATATTCAAACTAAGATTACAAAGCTAAAAGAACATAAGAGTGGCAGGAAAGGTTAGAGCACAGGCCCCGCTATCCCAGCACCGTGCCTCTGACTGGGGTCAATAGCAAAGGCTGGGTGAAGCTTACAGGGACACCTTCTCAAAGTACCAGTTTACCCTATTTTGATTTCCTCAGTGAGAATTTGTATCTTGGTATTTAATATCTTTCAGTGAACTTTTCTTTCATCAATTTCTCCACTCATTTTTAAACCTACAGTTACTTTGTCTCCAAGTGCCTTCTAGCAAGGAGGACAGATTAAGTTGTGTATGGAAATCAGATTTTCCTCTGTGTAAAAGCATAAACTGTCACAAAGGTTTAAAAATGCGGCATCCATTATTTATTGCCATTGCAAACTTTGAGTGAAGTTATCACTCACCAAAATGGAGGGGATAGCAAACAGTCACAGATAATGAATTTAATTTGAAACATCTGAGGTAGGTAAATAAATATCTTAATTTTATACTATAGCATAAAGAGACTATTTGCCTCAATATGTCAAGTGCCACTAGTAGTGTGTGGTAAATCCAAGAGAGAATCTAGGTCATCAGTTTCCCTATCTGTTCTCTAAAGTACAAGATAAGGAAGAGAAAGCACAAGAAGCCACAGAAAAAGAAAAGATCAATACTGAAGAGCATTTAAGAACTTAAGAATAAATTCAGATCTGACCTGAGTTAATGAAGCTGAAAGGAGCTTTACCCATTTTTCTCATTTTTTCAGTATTTGCACTTGTTCTGGTCTCCACAGCTACTAGCTTTACAGATGAAATACATGGGTGGTGTTCTGTGCTCTCATAAAATATCTGTATTTTCCTCAGTACTGACTCCTTTCATAATATGCCTCTCTTTTTGAGGAAATCATACTGCTTTTGCTTCATTACTGGCTAAATAGAGTTTTGGGATCTTTCTGATTGTGGAATATTCTGGCTATGGGATAAGCCTACTGGTTGGTGTCCTTTGTAGATGGTTCTCTGTGGAACAGAAACAAGTCCATACCTTCTGAAATGCAATAAACATCTTCAATAATCCCTTGCAAACTAAGAAAGAGACACTATAAAAACACCATTCATCTCATCTGCTTTAAAAGCCAAAGAAAAAAAACCACATTTGACCGTGACTCTGATATGCTAATTCATGGAAGTATTTTATGGGCATCCGATTCTGTCTCCAGAGCTTAAAGTGGGGCAGGGGGGGCAAGGGGCAGGGGGCAGTGTGGGGGAAAGGAGGGGAACCCTAATCTATATGTATTTATTTTCACAGCAAAACCAGGATAGTGAAAAAATGGGAATGTTACCTCGCCTAAACTGCATTTGTGGTGTCCGTTCTTGTCTCTTATTTATGATCAATTTTGAAGAGCTCAAAGTTTTGAAGTTTGATCTTACAGGACAATATGACAGAGCATATTTTCTCTATCATACAGAGATATCAAAATTTGCTGTACCACCAGCAAACAGAAACAGATTTACAGTAAAACCTTTACTGTAATTCTACATGTTGTCTCATCTGACTGGATTTCAAAAATGAGGAAATAGTCTTTAAAAGATATTACCAGCAATGTCAGTGGGAGTTAAACAGAGTCCTAAACGTATCTGCTAGAGGGTAGATAAAAGGCATGTAGCGTCTCCACCTCTTCGTATTAGTCATTTAGATCTACATTTTGACAAAGATACCAAAAGGCCTGTTCAGTGACCGTCCTTTACTTGTAAAAGGAGAAATTTAATACTGCAGCAAATGCCTGGCTCAAAAGCTTATTTTCACATATTACAGATAAGACACCACTGAATAAGAAGAGCTACAGTTTCTATTATTCTTCAACTATTTCCATACAGAAGTACACATGCTCCGTTTTCATTTTTTTAGTATCCCTTGCTTCTTCTTATATTTATATCTCCACATACAGGCACATGACTGTCCCTTTCAACCACCAGATGCAGACCAGAGCTCCCTCAAATGCATCTGTTCAAAGTCAAATGCCTCATCAGTGTTCAGTAACTAATAAATAAGATTTAATAATAATTTTAAAATTATTCCTCCCATAACTTCCTTGTGAATTTTGCTTATAATTTTCTCCCATGAGAGAGAGAGAGAATAATACTGGTTTTAAGATCCAATAGGTACATTAAGAGGTGAATTTTTGTGGGAGAGTCTGTTATTTTCTATCCAGAGAAGTAACCTTGGTATAACAATATCACTTTGTAGGTTTACATTGCAGTTTTACTAGGGCAAGTAATAAGTATAATATAATGGGTCTAGTACAAGTAAACAATAGGTATTATGCTGTTATTAAAATAAAAAACTGAACAATTTTTTCAGTATTCAGAAACTACTTTTAAATCAATTTTGGATACGGACCCTGTTGGGATAACCACAGTGATTAAAGAATCAATATAGCATAGGGTAGCCTGAGGGAATTGGAGCCTGCAAGGATACACCAGGTTCAGACTCACTCTGTAATGGCACGTATCAGCGTGACAAATCTCATGACAATCAAGAGAGGAAAACCAGATGTAGGAAGAAATACACAGATTACTACTATCCCTTCCCCTAGATTTTCTGCCGCTGTATGTTTTGTCTTCCCTGTCACTCATGCAGCAAAATTTTATTTCCTCCATGCCTCCCCTACCAAATTTCCAGTTCCATTCTCTGGTACATATCACAGTCCTTTGGGCAGAGAGTCTTCTATCCTCAGAGACTAAATAGAAAGAAAAAAAAATGAGGCTGAACTTTTCATAATACACCTTGAGATCGAGGATTGATCCTTCTGCTCTGCAAAAACAATGTCCTTCTGCAGCCAGCTAATGTTAGTTCCACAGCTCAGATTGAAGACGTCTATTCCATACTTAGGGGTTTTCCAGATATAACCCTGCTGGTGGTGTAGGATGGGATAAGTACTATGCAGATTTCCTTTTTAATCTTAGGAACATACACACATGTACATGGAGACAATTTCAAGGAACATTAATCCTACAGCAAAGTCAAGCAGCAGAACATGCAATTTTAATTCTGCATTTTTGAGTTTCTGCATTATGAGAGAGTCTTAAATCACAACTTAATATGTTACTTATCCCATATGATCCCTTCAACTCAACAAGCAGCAGAACCAAGAGACTATTTTAAGACTACACAGACCATGAATGAACTGACATATCTCTGCGCGTGTTGGATTTTCCAAACATACATGCACAACTTTGAACTGCAACCTTAAGAATACTTCTGAAGGTATTCTTCGCCAACTAAGAAACACAAGTACTTAATCCAAACCACGTTACTAGATAATATTAACTATATGATATAGAACAGATTAAAAGCAAAAATCCCTAATCAAAGCTTACAACATGCCTTATGTTTCTCTAGTAGAGCACTAGAAATAATCACTGAGGAACCCATTATTTTCACTGTGAAATATTTCTGTCCAGTTTCTGCTGTGCTTTTGACTCCTGAAAACACTGATAAAGCCTCACACCCTTCATCGGCCACTGGTGCCTTTCACTCCTTGGGCAAGGTGGTAGATTCAAAGGCATTAGATGCTGGTTGTAAGGGAAGAAGCCTTACAGCCACATTTTTGCTGAAAGAGGCACAAAAAGTCAGAATTGCCTATTTCAGAGTTCACCCACCTTTTAATTTAGGATCTGAAAAAATATTGTTTATTTCATCTAACAAAACAATAAAAGTGCTACTTCAGTCACCTGGCAAAGAATAGAGGGTGTATTGAGTCCCCCAGTTGGAGATTAACACTGCAGGTGTCAAAGCAATCCCTGACCTTGACTGCGACATGCCTCAACAAGCACAAAGAAAACTAAACTGAACAAATTTAGTGTTGGGATTTTTTAAACCTTTTAACCTTTATGTAAGTTATACCACTATAAAACTACTACCCCTTAAGTTTACATCTCTAAAATCCTGTCACGTAAGAGAAAGGATTGATATGCACCAGCAATTACAGATCAATACAGTGTTTGTTTATCACTGATGGGGCAGAGCTTTTCTCTCTCTAATGTCTAATGACTAAGGTTAATTTTCTAATCAGATGTGCATTTCCTCTATAACTATGTTTCACTGAAGACAATCATTTGGATGATATGAGACATAACAAATCAGTCATTTTTGCCAGGCCATTTTCAATGTTAATGTAGTGACTTCGAATCCAATGAGTGCCTTGCACAGATGATGCTTATCTTGTTTCACGCAACTTTTGCATTCTTGAAGTTATAATGCAGAGCCAGATGGTTCAATCAATCAGTGCCTGGCAGGTGGATCCTGCTCACAGAATTGGGGAGAATGCCAGCATTCTTGACAGCATGGATATTCTACCATCTCCTCATCTTGGCTTGAAATTTATCAGAGGTGAGAGTGATCAGGATTACACTTGAAGTCTGCACGCAAGTGGTTTTGGCATTGCACCACAGTTACAGGAAAAACAGCCAGGCTGAAGGCTTGAATTATGATCTTGCTCTTTCCCCTCCTGCCTTCCATTGCCAACTTTTTCTTAATGTCCTTTCAAAAAACTGGCATCATAACAGAATGTAAAAAAGTGGAAAGAATGATGTTCAGATTCCCTTGGATGTACTTCCTTGGCTGATCCCGCCCCCAGTGAGCAAGCAGTCAGTAAGTTTGCCCTTGGGGTTCTCAAGCAGAGAAATAGCCTCACATCACCTTATCCTCTTTTTTTTCTTTCTTTCTCTCTTCTTTTTAACAAATTAAGGTGTGATTTGTCTTTATTTTTGGTTTTGTGGGGATTTGGATAATGAGAAATCAAAATTGGAGGAGGTTTATTTACTGATTCAACTCAAAATGAGGATTTGCATTTCAGCAGCAGGAAGCACCATGAATTGAAAGCTAGATATATAATTTGAAAGTTCTGGTCCACGTTTGAAAAATGTAGTCACTCAAAGATTGTTCTCTAGAATATAGAGCTAGATGATGTGTCAAGGGTTTATTAGTTCATTACCCTACTCCAATCTGGAATCATTTATCTGTATTGAACAGGGACTCACTTGTTTCCTTTCATTGCTTAAATGAACAAGAGCTAAGACAGGCTGTAGTAGCGCAAAAGCCAGACTCTACACTGTGCTGAACTCTACCTACTGTCTGTCTGTGGTTGAACTGAGTGCANAGCTGAACTCTACCTGCAGCCTGTCCCAGGAACTGGGATGAACAAAGGCCCATGTGCATGAGGGCACAATAAAAAATGAAAAGGACAAACTGCCTGTCTGTGGTTGAACTGAGTGCATTTGATTAAATATCCGTGAATAAAGCTTTACAGTATTTACTTAGCTTCACGCTTTAACTTTTTTTTCTTTTTTTTTTTTTTCCCCAAGGACTAATGAGAGAGGCATATGTTCCTGGAGTATAACACAAGAGACACGAGCTCTGCTCTCTTCCAGAAATTATATCCTTCTCCTCCTAACTTAGACTCCATAACCATTGCACATACTGCAAACCCAAATGTCTTACTATAGCTCTAAAAGCAGAATGACAGTAAGAAGCATAAACGTTAAGTGGAGCCTGTACTCACACACTTGCTTCTGTAGAATTTTTAAGCCAGGCCTCCAAAAGCAGACTTGCCAGCCAACACTGGTAGGTTTGTTTCCACCAATGGGTGCGTATGCACTAACACATCGGAAGGTTCCATCTGAAAATTATGCCTTATGCCTTTGGCTTGAGCTCTCCCTTCAGTATAAACATATTCGCTCTCTGATGTTTATGTATCTGCTTGACAACTCTCTAGCCATGAGGATGGAATTCTGCCAACCAAAATTTTCTGTTTCATCCTTAATGTAAACAGTTGCTTTGAAGTGTTCCAGGTTTATTGAATGAACAAATAACTTGTTTATGTAAAATATTTAGGGAAAATTTCCACAACCCTCCAGTATGTAATTGCAGTTTGCCTTCAGATTCATACCGTGCATCAACAGCTGTTTTCATAGGTACAAAGGCTGTCCTATATGGTAATACCTTAGAACAATGCCTATTCTGAAAGATAAAAGTGAGTGATTAGGAAGAGCTGAGGAAAACAAAGCAAGCTGGCTTAAGCCAAAATGTTCAAATCCAGATACCTAAGGTTAAGCACCTAAAGTCATATCTGCATACCAGTCACAGAAATATTAATTTTAGAAGTGACTAGACTTTTAGAGGCACCATAAGTAGCTTCCTGACAAAGATAGTACCGGTAAATCAGTTTATCTTGCAGTATATAATATTGATTATTAATAAGAATGCAATATAAATGAAGTAAATACCAACTGTGTAAGAATCAATTTTCCTTGTCTCTCCCTTGGAGCTGCCTCTTCCAGGACTGCTCCTCAGCTGCAGGTTGAAGAAATCTTCCAGCTGCAGCCACTGTCTGCTCTCGAGTCTGGACACTTTTTGCAACTTTTGCAAGTGATCCGGAGAGTGCACAACAGGTTATTCCAGGAAGCAACAACCCAACAGTTCTGGGTATATGGAAGGTGCGTTCCTGTGAGGGGGGTTAAGAGGGTATGCAGCACCACGTAGGATCCTACTCACAGCTGGAGAAAGCATGTCTCTGAATGTGCCTCTCGTCTAGGCTTTAACAGCCACCAGCAATGGCTTTAATCTCCCATAAGCTTTGCTCCCACTGATAGTCTTACCCTCCTTCTTGATTTGGTAATTTCGCTTTTCAATGCGTCATGTTCATTTTTACTAATTGAAAGTCAGGTTCCATTTATCCTCTGCTGATTAAGACAATCACCTTTGACGGGCAAACAGCAAAAGTATAAAATCCAGTGTATGCCTCTGAAACTTATTATGGCTTCTTTAGCTTGTACAAATTTTCTTAATCTGGAAACATACACTGAAATCAAAGAAGTCAAACTTATTCTGTTCTCAAAAACTCTTTGGTAATTTTAGATTAATCAGGTTAAACTGTATTCTTAACATGTGCATGCTTCCAAAACATTTTTAAATTCAAATATTACTAGACTGTATGAAGAACTCAGTGAGCAAAGTCAGCTGCCACTGAAGTCTTCAATACAGAGGCATTCTTGTACAAGCCTCACCTTCTAAGAGCACCATCAGTTACCCAACTTCTGTTCCTATGCATCCCCTCAAAGCAGGACTGGAAAATATGTTTCATTTCTGCCAGCAAGTCCAGTTTCCAGTGAGACTCGGAGTCTCTCCAAAATCTGGGAAAGAAGCCAATGAGGAGTCCAAAAAATAGGTCCCTCCCAAGCAAAAAAGACATTGGCAAGTGCATCTATCTCCCACCAGATCAACACTTGTAAAACCCTGCCACACAGAAATATTCTCTTTCAGGACATCTCATTTGTTTTTTTACACACATAGTGGTTAACTTCTTCTCTAACAGAAGGTAGTTTCTAGCAGTTGGGATACCAGCCACAGGAGAAGACTCTTCAATAAATTTTGCATTTTGACCACTTTTTTAAAAATCCCATTCCCATTCTCATACAGCTCGTAACTACACTTACAGGTGACTAATATGCTCTTATTATCTACAATAAATACATTTCTCTCATTTCCTAACAATAGTGTCATGCTCATCCATGTTACATTGAGAATAATCTCAACCATTTTAGAATCGAGAATCTGAGTTAGATTAGGCTCCTGCTCTTTACTGCTCCTGTAAGAGACTGTGGAGGAATTCTCCCTTTCTGCTGACTATATGGGAATCCAAGGGAGACCAGTGTCTTAATGTAGATTTTTAAAACCAGCTGCCTAATGTTAAGTTGTGTGAGAACAATCATTTTACATGCTCACTTTCACCCTCACTAAATGAACTGGGTAAGAATTCTCCTTGCTATGTTCTGTCACTCTCATACATCAACAGCACGAGTTAGACCTGCAGTCGTGTATTACCCTTTCCTCTGTTTGCTTAGTATCCAGGCACCTCACTCTTTAGCCACGTGATGGACATAATGACAGTTATTGCCATTAGGATGCCATTCATTCAAACGTTTCAGACAGATTTGCGAAAAGCGCTGGATAATGTTATGACCGAAAGATAACTGCGTAGACACGAAAGATTACAATCAGGAAAACCAGCATTATGGTTCAGGGCTTACTTACAGACTCCCTTGTCTAAATTAGTAGTTCAGCAGAAACTGAGGGAAGAACAGTAACTGATCATCTTTTTAGTCTGTTTGTCTTCCACTAAAATGTCAGGAACTGGGCAAAGCTAGAGACAGAATGTTGCTCCAGATGGATTAGTGATCCTATGTGCTACACCAAATTCAGAAATCCCAGAATCATGTATGTTACAACACTACAAAATAACAGTAAGTGGTTTGAACACATATGTGTGAACAGCTGACTTTTTATTTCATCACTGACCTGGAAAACAATTATTAAAGAAATTAGTTTCACACTAATTTCTCAATGCTTCTCCCATTTTTTTTTCTCCCATAAGCTAATATTTTTTGTTGACTTAAAACTTATTAAAATTTTTCATTCACTGACATAAAACATGATTGAGGTGTTCACATTTTTACTTTCTCATTTAAAAAAAATGAAATGCCTTGTTTTCAGAAGAATCATACAGTTTTTTTACCAACTTCCTCCTAACAAAAACAATTCCGCGAGAAGCAACAAAAGTATTTGGTCAATCTGAACCTACATTTTGCTACAGGAAGTTTTGACCAACCAACTCACACAGTTCTAGCTTGGGTACATTTTCCCTCTTAGGAATAGAATGCCGTTCTCCCTTCCCGTACCATCAAGAAACACTGATTCTCAGGATTTCCTATTCATTCTCTTCTGTAATCCTACAGATATCACTACAACCTCAGTCTTTTCCTTTCTGTTCCTTCTGGATATTTTCTTTCTCTTTTTCATGCATTCTTAATCTCTATTGTTTTCCCCCCTGAATTTTCTTCTCTTTCCCGCAGCGATTCCATTGTTTATTTGCTGGCTTTGATACCATCCTAAATCCCTGCACAAATAAGATGCTCTTGTGGTCAACTGCAAAAGAAGTGATGGCAGGAGGAGGAAGATAAGCAAATACGAACCTGTTCATCTGTGCGCTGACTAACAGAAGCCAGGATATTTCAGCAGGAACGCTGCTCCCCTTTACTGTCTCACTCAATCCTTCTTCAGTCACTGCCACCTTTCCGTTCTGGAAAAATTGAAATCACCTTCAAAGAGGAAATGCTTTCCAACACCCCCTGCATCTGACTAGCTGGGCTGCACCCAGGGTCTCCCTAGCCCCAGCAGAGGAGAGACTGCTCTGCAAACCTCTTGTTGCAAGTCCCTTCCTGCTCAGTCTCTTCTTGGTCTTCAGAACTGAACCACAGCCTATCTGAAATGGTTCAAGCTTCCAAGGACCTTCTTTGCTTTCTGAAAAGTGCTCAGACAACACCTGATTCTCCAGCATACATCAATGACAAAAATTTGGGGCAAATGCTGGCATCTTTTATGAATTAGAGAATGTGTCAGAGTGAGGATTAATTATGTGCTCAGCGCTGTGAATGGTTGCTCGGTCAATGTCAAAGCAAGTGAGCTCCACTTCAGCTGGCAAAGATGCTGCACATACAACGTCCAGTTTACAAAGGTGTTTCTGGTCTTTGTCAAGCTCATAAAATAAAAGCACTCCATATCATATGTGAGACGGAATTAAAAATATCTCTCTCTCAAGCTGGTAATAAAGCACCATTTCAGATCAGCATTCTGTGCAAGAGCCAAACATGGCAAAATACCAAGAAGAAAGGAGATGGAATTTCCCTCCCCCGTAACCTTTTATACTTGGGTCATTTTAATTGATTCTTACTCCATAGCCTCACTACTGGATTCTCTCAATTGGCCTTAATTTGCCTGCTTATCTGAAAGGTAGGCAGTAAGTTCCCATTCCTCAGAAAGATTTAACTTCTCCTCTGCCAAGCTCCATGTCAAACTGATCTCCCCCTTTAAAGCTGCAACATTGACTTTGGTTTAAGATGTTGAACTCAGCTGCTTATTTTTTTTGATACAGACCAACTCCTCCCTCTCCCTCAACCATGAAATTTTCTCACTGAATTTAACTTGCCCTGACTGAACTATAAACAAATTATTCAAATAATTTGAAAAGCCAGTATCATTAAATAAATATTTTCCATTCATCAATCTAAACTGATCTGTTTGGACATAGCTGAACCATGCTGTCTTTACATGAGAAAAGTGTTGCTTGGTTCTTCTTCTGTGCAATTTCTTCCTCAAAATATTTGCTCTTAAATAGGTTAATTGTTTTCCTCTGCCCACATTGAGTCTGTCAGGAAGGTAAATGCACAGCTAACTTTAACACACGCTTTCCCAGGAAAAAGAGTAATTTATCATCACAAGAACTATAGCAGATCTAGGGGACATTAATAGCTTGCCAGCCAGGTGACCTACATATGGCAGGGTAAAGCTACAATCAGCACAAGAAATCTTATATACACAAAAGAAGCACGACTCCATCTGGTTCGAGTTGCCATCTTGCTTTTATCTCCTTTTGCTTAAAGTTTTGACTGCTTTTCTGACTGAGCATCTCTTTATGTTAGATCCTAACAAGAGAGCAATTGTATTCGGCAACACAGCATTCTTACACTGTTATGATTATGTGCTAGTGGGAAGGTCTGGAAAACCACTAAGGGTGTATAAACAGCAATAAATTAGTTCCACCTTCCTTAAGCGGTAAGTGTGAAGGAATAGTGCAAATGTGTATCGACTTGACTTACTCTTGAAAAAAAGAGTAAAGACCTAGGGGCCTTTTTGCAGATTCATCATGCCAATAACCACTGTTCTTGTCATGTATCAACCATCACACATAACTATAGGCTTCTTAATGTGCATAAGACAGTGTAACTTCAAACAGCGTGTGCTGGTTTGGACCTCTCGTCCTGCTGAAAATCGTTCTCCAGAGCAGTTCTCACCAGGTGGCACTATTGCACAGTCTGCCATGCACTTTTCCCAGGGTGTGAGCAAACGTCCATTCTTTGGAAGACATGTTGATAATAGAATTGATGATTATAGTTTTGTTAGACAAAATTTTGTCATGTCAAAGGCAGGATAGTTTCCTCTCTGCTTTGCTCTTAGATGGAAATCAATCTTTTCAGGCCAAATTACTCCCTGGCAGTAGGATTCTGTAGAAGAGGAGGGCATCTATCAGCTCTTTTTGACTACTGTTCCAGGACTGATGTATGTAAGAAAACAAGTTACATTTAGAATACATCCACACTATGTCACTAATTTCTCCTCCACTGAGAAGTGAAGCTAGAAGATCCCATATATGTCTTGAAGATAACATATATGTTCCCTGAAGGTAACAGTACTTAAAAGACCACTACCTTCAGTGATCTACCCATCAAGCAATCACTATTCAACACCTATCAAACACTTCAAAACTTAGTGTTATGGAATGGGGACCAAAAGTGTTTTTAAAAGAGCAAAGCCTACAGCTAACGCCCATGATTTTGTCCTGTTGCCTTCCCTTCTTCTGCATCTGTCACCTTTGAATGTCTCCTGCGTATCCACCAGTGAACAGAGTATGAACTGCAGAAATCTAACATCAGGCACTGAGCGTTTGTATATTTTCCTGGCATTTTCTGAATACAATAAGAATCTCAGTAAGCAGGTAAACTCAATCAAGCTATTCATCTTTGTGAATCAGAACTAAAAAAGGATCACAGTAGTGACCTATAAATACACCTACTCATTTATTGGAACTTCAACTGCCTGGTACATGTTTTGAAGACTTCCAAAGCAAATCATGTGCTTGCATTCCATTCTCTCAAAATCTATGCTGAACTGAGGGTCCTAGTGCTCTATTGCATGAACTCTGAGATATTCTACTAGTTAACTTTTGAACCAAGTGCATTAAACATGCAGGCTATATTCATCCTCACCAGAAGGAATTACCCACCAGGGACTCATTTGGTCCAGTATGTAATAATTTGCTGTGACCTTTCGGTATCTGATTTTGTCAATTGTTTCAGAATACAAACTATGTAACTGCTATCATACAGCAACCGACTGTCAGAGCACATAAAAAGACTGGTTATGCCACTGTTTCTTTGCTTTACTTGTTTCCAAGTTGTTTTGATACACTACATTGGTTTTACACTTTCTTTTCAAGCATTATTTAGAGTTTGTACTACTTGCTGAGATGTAATACAACTAGCATTTATATAGCATATCCTGCAATAGTACACTATTACACTGAATTAAACATTACTAAAACCTAGTGATTCTTTCCAGCCCGTTATCCCAAGTGTGAGTAATAATATTTGGCACTCATGAAACATGTTAAACGAACGCACTCTCCTTTACCCATAAAGACGCATGATACAGGCAGCCTGAGGTTTAAACATTCCCTGACACTTACCAGCCTCGTGTCTGACCTAGAGGGGGTTAAGTTCAGCCTTCAAATTCCATTCAGTCTCTGACCTCTATGCTGAGACTGCCATCACAGGTGCCAATTAGTGGCAAAGCATTTTACTGGGGGATTCCATGACTGACCTGAGCATGAAGGGCTCTGTATCCCATTACCTCTTCCTGCACAAATCACCTCCCTGTTTCACTCGCTCCTTACTAATCCTGCCTGGATGTGCTGTAGAGATTTAATTATCTTAACTGGCCTGTATTTGTGCAGTAAAGTGGCAGTTCTTTACCACACCATCAACCTGTTCATTTCTCTATAGGTCTGTAAGTAAAGAGTGATTAACTTCAGCCGTATCAAAAAGGATATCACCAGATTTTTGGAGAGGCCTTAGAAGGGTTATTTCCAGAAATATTCATACTGGGCCACATGCCAACTTGACCCTGAGCTCTGAGCTTGTATGATAAGTTGAAACCATTAATGATTTTAAGAAGGTTACTATTGCAGCAACTATCACTGAATTTAAGGGCGATTCTGATTTAGAGGTGTCCAGTCTTAATCCCGCAGACAGCAGCCTTGCTTCCGTGCCTCCTTAGCCAAGCACCTGGCGTATGTCAAGATTCAGAACCTGTGGTTCCTCTCGTATTTAGTAGGAGCTTGTCTTTGAGGAAGTTACCAACAAGATAGAGTCAGGCTTTTAAAAGCCCTATGTGGCAGGATTGTAAGAGACAATGGGCATAAACTGAAACAAGAAAGGTTTTGACTGGATATAAGGAAAAACTTTTTCACCATTAGGGAAGTCAAGCATTGGAATACTTTGCCTAGAATGGCAAAGACTTGCTAGGGGTGTAAACTGCACAATTATTACAAGATGCAGCAATAATGTAATTCTACCGTGCCATGGTTTTCAGCCACTATTTCCAATAGACATGTATCACCTCCATAATTTCTTTGGTGTACTCTATGTCACTTTTACACTTCTGTGTACTCTATTCCCTACTTTTCTTCCCCTGCATGCTAATGTAACTACTCAGTTGCACTCATCAGTAAGTAATCTTCAAACAAAATAGTATATGAACAAAATATGGGCAACTTTGAGCAGGAAAACTGGAAGGCTGATGTGACTTTATCATCATTGTCAAAATCAAATCCATGGACTTACGCTGCTGGAGTTAAATTTTTGAGTGACATCAAAAGCAAATGTTCAAAATAAATCCCACTCAGTCTTTTAGCTTTAGCTGATCTTTACAGTGATTGCAAAATACCTGTTACACACCTACTCTCCAGGATACAGCCAGGAACTGCACTGTTTTAGAGACTAATATCCCAGTGATTTCTTAGCTCAGGTAATTAGATTCATTCTACTAAATTCTTCCTACAAGATCATTTAATACACAATAATCTTCTTCATTTTCTCTCCAAAATATTGCACTGTGTTAGAAGATTATAATCTTGTATTTGAGATAGCTAAGTGCCATTGGAAATGTAGAGTAAACCAAGTGCTAGTTATGATTTATACAGCCTGAAACTTGTCTTTGAATAGTTGACTTTTGTTTGCATTCATCACAAAGTGACATTGGAAACACCCCAGTAACACCTGCTCATTTATAACCAGACAGAAGGATGGCATCCTGCATCCGTGTGTAGCACTTACTGACAAAAATCTAGGTTTTGGGAGGTGAATACTGTGTCTCATTCCAAGTGGGTATTTAAGGAACTTTCAGTGTAAAACCTAACATACAACAGTCTGTTACACCACTGTAACCACTGCATTTGTTATAAAGTGAGGTAGCACAGCTGCAGATGCTGAACTTACTAACTATGCTCCAGATGGATGTCCTATAGCTAACATACAGATGCCAGTGCCATAACCACTACATTTGAGAACACAGTACGTGCATTTCAGAAGTCTGCAACACTCCATGCTAACTTTTCACATTATTTCTAATTGCTCTCATGATCTCTTTTTTTAGGCTTTTTTAATATAGTTCCTAACCTCTTTGATTTGTGGTGGATTTTATTGTATTTTCTTTTCTTTTTGGGTTCTAGAAAGTCTATATCTATGATAAAGCTATATTCAAAACATCCAGCAACACATACTTTTGTATAATAAATCATCTTTTGCATTTTACAATGAGGATATTTGCTTCACTAATCATAGATGCGGAGGAGCCTTATAAAGGCCTGGAATGTTTAGAGGATGGGAAATCAGGGAACTCCCTCTTCTGGTAAGGGTTCAGCTCCAGCCCAGGTTATTCTTGCACAGAAGCCATTAAGAGTGGATAGCTTTTGCCTGGCCTCTTGCCTTGGCAACTGGCGATGCTGCTGACTGGCCCGTAGCCCAGCTGTACTTATATTGTATCAGGCTCAGCAAAGCTAAAGCAAATTGAAAGGGCTTGAGGGCTGCAGCCTTCCAGATCGTAGTGAGGCTGTTGGGTCTTAACTGAATGAGGATTATAGCTCTGTGCGAGTCTCTCTATGAGCAATAACCACTGTTACTAATCCAAGCTTTCTGTGATTGTTAAAAACATGAGATTTATGACTAAAATATGATCACGCGTTTCAGGGCTATCCAACTTATATTTTCAAGCTTTAACCCATGAATTCAAGAAAAATAGATTTTTTTCAATGACATTGTTCTTACATGATCACATGACTCCAGCAGCTACATAGGTAAGGAAAAAATTACTGTAAAAGCAATAACAGCACAATAATTCACAACAATGTACATTTAAATGTTAAGGTAAACTTCATCCACAGTGTTATATCCTTGCAATTCATCAGGCAACACTATAATCTTGCAAACTGAGATCTGTGCAACTGTGAAAGCTTTTATACTGATGTAACAGTTAAATAATTACTATAATGGTATTGTGGTAATTCCCTTACATTATAATTTCATGGACTGGGATTCCTCTCTGGCTAGATAGGTATACCCACTAGCAGAAGAGTAGGTTTAGGCATGAGAGTTAAACTGAATTGGACTCACATCTACAGATCCAGTCACTTAAAAGCATTGCCACAACCACCTACTGACTGTAGGACTTCTGAAGCACGCCCAGGCACCAATGGAATATAGACGGGTGCCAAGTTACACAAGGATTCCCTTGACTGCTTGCAGTCACAGTACACGAAAGCATTTCAATGACTGGTGAACTACAGGTCTGCTTTTATCATACCTAAAAGTCAAAGGAGGTAGTTTGTCCTGCAAGGATATTTATACAAGATGCTGAACTGAAAGCTAAGTCACTGAATCACTTCTATTAGCCAGAGCTTTCCTTTATGCTTTCCCCTGCCCAGAACACTGCTGCTTATGAGAATGCTCTTTTGTATCCATAACCTGTGTGCTGTCACACACAAGAAACAGGCTATCACTAGAGTTCAGCACCCACAGAGTCAGTGGAAACCCTGGCCGATTCACATATAATACCCTTCTTCCCTCACTAGCTCATTTAAGTTATTCAAGTCATCTCCCCCAGTTTAACATGAATGGGATGGAGGGCACTGTGATGACAACAGGACACTGTGAAACACCAATACAGTTCAGTAGAAAGATGTAAATAACAGCACAGATTGGTTGAATAAGGAATGGATATGTTATGCTGAGCTTTGAATCGGCTTGTAGCTGTAATCCAACCGCACAGCCAACCACGCTCCTGGGAAGAATCATGCTCCAGGTCATACTCCGTGACAGGACAGATACTTTGAGTCTAAAGTAGAGAAATGTTTTCGTGCTAGCGTGAGTCAGAGTACATTAAGACCCAAGTTCAGCATTGCTGCACTAAGACTCTAGCGCAATTTGAAAAATCACGAATCTATTACATCTGCCAACTAAAAAAAATAATTGTCTATTTGGTGTCTGTTTTTTATTTCTGTCTGTAACCTTGCTAGAGTTAGAAATGTTGAGTGACATTTACAGGGCAATATAAACAGTCATGGTTTGTTTGAAAAAGCCTGCCTTCAGGTGTTGAATTCACAAGACTTTTTTTTTTTCTGCATTTCATTGTTAAAATATTTTCTAAAAAAAAAAAATGAACACCTTGTAAGCACAAGTTATTTTGCAGATTTGTAACAATATCCCTAAGTAACCCAAAGAGCCCACAGAGAGTTTGCAGTAGACTGTATGAAGTGTAGGAATAATCATATTTAGAGCTTGTACATCCTCCAAAATAATTCCTTGGAAGTTGAAAGAGCAGAATTATTTCAATGAATGGCACTTAGTTTAAAATATCTTTCTCACCCCATGAACCTGTTGTGGTAAGTGCAGTTGAATGCCAACGCACGGCTGCATCTCTCTAAATTCTGCTTTATGGACAGTGTCCAGGTTTGTGACAACTTGGATATGAGACTATCAGGCCAAAGCCCAAGCTTTCCTTTTCTTATAATGGTGCCAAGTGGAAATCGTCCCAGCAGAGAGAGCCCAAAGAATGCTTTATGCACCATTAAGCCCTGAAACAGAGATTTAAAGTAGCTCTAGGTCCATGTGTGGGTCCTCTGTTGTGGTGAATTACATTTCCACGCATAGTCTCTCTTTAGTCCATTTCAATATCAGCAAAGCAATGTGTTAGTGAAGAGAATAATGTGTGAAGTTTAAAAATAAAACATGAGGTCTATTTTAATGATGAATTTCACTACAAATCCAAAGATTTCACTATTGTCAGGATCAAAGTTTTGAATTGATGTATTTAAAAAATATTAATATCAGAATATGCCTTTGTCTATGGACTTGGCTTTGGATTTCAAACAGCTCAATGATTATGTAGTGTAGGCCCATATTTTATGCATATATATGTGTATATATATACATACACACACGCATATCTGTGTGTGTATGTGTGTGCTGATCAACAGTGGTCATATGGCTCTGGCAAGAAACCAGTGAAAACATTCTGGACGTTCCTGTTTTATGCAACCTGCTGACAACAGCATCCTCATGACAGCCTGTCTATCTTGGGCCATGCTTGCCACTGACAAGCAATGAAAACTGAATTTGATTTCACTGCTTCTACACAGGAAAACAAAAATAGCAGAAAGAAAACAAGCTATATTGCAGCCTAAGCTTGAATCACATTATAAAAATAGAGAAAGCTACTTGTTTCGCGTTTTAATTCTGACTACAACAATCTTAGATCCGAAAAAACCTAAGAGCCCCCAACTGATTAAAAATATGTATTATTGAAATACGGAGGTATTTGTGTAGTATCTGCCAGAATATTTTTCTGTAGCCATTAGTGGAAATATTTTTTTTTAACCAAAAGAAAGGTCTCTGCCACTGTCATTAAAAGACAACAGGTTAAAGGAAAATAACAAAGATCAAGAGACAAAAGAAGTTAATGGCAGCTTGGGTCCTAAATTACTTTTATGTGCATTTTACTGTGATGAGAGCATTTCTTGACATTACTAGATATTAATCAGAATCACATGCTTCCTCTAATCTCATTGATTAGGGTGGAAGTCTCAGATTTCATAGTTAACTGAGTGTTGCTTATAGATATAGTTCATACTGTGAATGAGTCAGAAAAGACTTAAGTCTTATTTAGACTTAAATCAGTCTTATTTAGAATAGCTCTGGCTGATTTTTCATACTGCAGGAGAAATTCTTTGGAAACTATCACAAGAGGAAGTGGAATAATTATTGCATAGAAAATATTCCCAGTCAGGTAACCTTCATAAATAGTATGAAAACTTACTACCTATGCAAGGTCTCCTTCAAACATCGTGTATTACTTTCTTCATTAAAAGCTTCCTCATTATTGTTAAATTAGATTACACTGAGATTCTGAAGTGTTTTTGTCATTTTTCTTTTAGAAGTACACTTAATGAATAATGTTTTTCTGGTTTTACTATGCAAACATCAGAACAAAAGATATCAACATAGTATATTTAATAAACTGTATCTCTTAAAACAAACTGTTAATTAGAGTACCAGCTGCATCCAGCTCTATCCTTTGAGTGTAATGAGCAAATCATTTAGGCATTTAAAAATCTATTTAAACTTGATTTAAATGTTTTGATGGAGGCAAGTGAAGTGTGAATTCCAAAATGTTAATTTTGTTAAACAATTGGCTAAAGCTTGAAAAGAATCATAGACCATTGTGCAACAACAAACAGATCTCATCATACTGTATTAGTGGGAGAAATAGCCAAGTTCAAGTGATCAGTAGGTGGCAAGAGAAGTTAATGACGACAAGCCAAGTTTGCCCATAAGTCAGTTTGGATCTATATATTCATTTTTAAAAGACATACTCTCCTTGTATCAGCAGAAATTATGTATATGGCTTTTGTTTTCTCTTGTCTAACCTTCAGACCTGGTCCCACGGTTGTCTTGGAACTGAGATGCCATAGATTCCTAGAACCAATAAAGTGTGATCTGTGTTTTCTTTGGGTCTTTGTAGCCATGAAAATAAGACAAGCTGATAGTGTCTGCAGAAGTAATGGCCTTTCTGTAGGTCAGTTGTTCAAAATACATGTGTATCATTTGCTTCCTGGGAATGGTGAACACATCAAATGAAAATAAACCAAACAGTGGTTGGTGAATTTCAAAGGCAATTGTTTAGGTGACTGAACTGGTTAAAAGAATTAATTTCTATTTGTGTTTAAATTTCAGCCGTTTCTGTCCCTTCTCCTGTTTTCTGATAATTTGTTCTGTATTAAATAACAAAAACCTTGGTAACTTGCTACGTGCTGTACATCAGCACTTCCCTAGGCCCTTCCAAAAGCCATCTTTTGACAGCAGACAGTGGAAAACTCATTAGTTAACGGTCAGAAGAAATACCAAAAGGAGCAGCTAATATACTAAGAAGACTGTCATTAACAGCAGCAATGGCCATTCTTGTGATTGCAGCAGAAGTAAATCATATTCAGTGGATTTATAATCCCAGTGATCTACTAGACAGCTAAGTACTGTCGGATGAGTGGAATATGGAACTGCACAAAGTTTCATTTGACAACACAAGTAATGACCTGTTTTCCTCTCTCAAGGTAATTTAAAATCTCTTTTTCCTGTAATATTTAAGATACAGCTATCTTAAAATCCCCTTTTTTTTTCTTTATACTCTCACACAACCTACAGCTGAGATTTCCCACTGAAAAACATAACCACCTCCAGTCTGAAAGAGGAAAGTTCCTCACCACAGCAACAGCTGCACTTGAAATCAAACCTATTGTCAATAATTCTTTCAGTTCAACCTCATTAATTGAACAGATTCTACTGGATTGAGCAGTCACCTGGTACCTTGCCACAATGGGATTAAAAACTGGGGAGGAGAACTGCATAAACCTTAAGAACACATGTTATATTGCCAAAGTCTCCCAAAAGTTTTGCACCATTTTAATAGCTATTTAGACCTAAAATTCTTGTTGACAAGTTGCAAAATCTGAGTCCATTAGAGAGGTCTTATGAATTCCAAATATTGATTCATTCTGGATGGTAAAGGAGAATGAAGTTAGATGTCTGGAATCACATTTGCAGTAACTTATTGACAGGTTATAGAGAAAGAGATGGTTCCAACCCAAGAAAAAATATCATACAAGATGAAATACGTTTTTGGGATTAACATACAATGAATAACATATAAATCCTTCATACCAAGTTTTCTACTTATCTGGCTTCCCTGTGAGTTACGTATTAACATAAATCAGTATATTCTTACCTTCTAATCCTAGCAATAGAAATATAACTGTCAGCAGCTTCTTTGACTCTATCAGTTCAGCATATTTCCCCTCCATCTGTCAGCAAGCAGCAGTGCAGTAAACAGAGAGACAACAGCCTAACTTAGCTATGAATACATAACAACGTAAATCACCCATATCAATTTAAGTTAAATTTTTATGGCTGGCAAAAAAACCCCAAACAACAAAAAAACAAAACCAAAAAAACCCATATATTGGGCAACTGCTAGCTTTGACTTGAAAACTGATCTTCCATAGCAGCATGAAAACAATGTGTCTCAGTCCCTGGAGTTCTAGACCTAACAGCACGACAGCCTGTTAGGTCTGCAAATAATGATCATCTTCTGTATGCTTCTGTAACCTGTCACTATCTGATACCCGGGTAACCACACTATCTCGAAGAGCTGTCTAGCAGGAGATAAGGTGGAATTGCCAACCACACCAGCTCCTTGGGAAGGACTTAGAAAAGTTGACCCATTCCTATTTTCAGATCTGACTCAGGACAGTTTTGAGAATTCATTGTGAACCTTATTCACAAAGAGAAGCTTCCCTCATGTTCAGAAAGGATACACAAATCCTGATTCAGAAGCATATATAACCTTTCTGACATCTCTTATTAACTAATTTTTTTATTAATTAGGCTACTAGGCAGATGCTTGAGGCAGCCTAGCTGAAGATAGATCTATAAAGCCTTTGCAGACATGAGCAAATCCTGCTTGCACTAGAGACCAACTAAATATGAACTGGCTCTGAAAAACAAGTCATGTTAGACATAACCAAAAGAGGTGAAACTTATTAATCAAAGCACCATGACTGTACAATTGATGGTTAGAGCTAACTCAAACCTGGCCAGTTTACATCACAGACAGAGCAAATTTGCATCTGTTTGCACAAGTGCGTGCAGACATTCCCTAAGTACATACCCAGCTACTCTAGGCAGATGGACATCCAAGATCTTGTTGCTGCAAAGCTTGGAGTTTTAGCGCTTAATATCCCTTTGTGATTTGTCCTTAGTTTCCCCATCTCCTGTGTTTCCCCGAGTAAAAATATGAAGATAATAATTACCTCCTATAGACATGGCTTTTAGGTTCAATACATTTAAATTTCCAAAGCACTTCAGGAATTTTCTTTACATCCCTCCCTATTTCCTTTCTCTCTCTTCAATTTACACTGTCCCTTTCTTTGTAAAACATCCCACTCTGCTCTGCTGTTCTCTCCACCCAGTCTTTCCCAAAAACACCGAAGGCAAGAGCAGAACTTTCCAATCCACAGTGTTTGAAATGGTTCATAATTAGGCAAAATGTGTTCACTGACACCTCTAGCAACTACTCATTATAAAGAAGCTGAGAAAACAAATGAAGGAAAAAGAATTAGGGAGGTCACTAACCATGGAGTCATTTGAGACTTACAGGCTTAACGAACAGCCTTCTGGAACAAGAGAACTCCAGCCGCACAGACTGCCTTCTTTGGTGAACTGGTGAGACTGTTTATTTCTGTCTTTCCTCTTGACCAAAACCAGGTAAACTAATAGCTTTGAAAAGGTGGAAATATTTTACATGTTTCAGTTAAAATGACTATTTAAACATGAAATGGGTGGTCTGGGCAGACTGTCAAGACGGGCACAGTAAGGATTTACCTCTTGCAAACTTTCCCCTGACGTGATTTTACTTAAGGACATATACTTTCATGTGGATTGTGTGGTTTCTTTTTTAAGGGCAGAGCCAAAGTTTGGAGTGCAGAAAAGTTTCAAATCCTGTAGTTAGGGAATCCTTTTGACAGAGCAACACATGGCTTTCACTGACTTCGCTTTTCCAGAAAGAAAGCGCAGTGAGTCTAAGCAAAGGAGAATAGAGTAGAAAACCAGAACGCAGCTCCAGACTAGAGCTACAGCAAACCTCATTATAAAAGTTTACATAGACATCATAAAAGTTTACATACAGACAATAAATAAAATCTTGCATCAGAGCCAAGTTACAATTAAAGCAACGCAAAACGAAATGACTGGAAGGAAACACATTCCAGCACGTACCAATTAATATTGATATTTTAGAAAGCAGGAGGTGGGGGGTGCAGGGAGTAAAAGTATCTTCAAATTGTATCTTATTCTTTCCAAACCAAAAAACTTCATTCACGTCTTGTATTCTGTCAGGGCTTAGCCCTCCAGAACACTGAGCAACCACAGCTCTCAGAAAAGTATAGGACACTTGATGGCTTTCAGCACCTTGCAGAACAGAAATATACTATTGTATTCCATTTATGAACACTAACTTTTCAAATCAACAAATCAGCACTGAAGATTTTTGAGTGAGGTGTACAACAGGAAGGCTGTGGAAACTGAATCTGACCCAAAGTCAATTGAATGATTCCTATCAGTTTCCCTGGGACTAGGATCAGGCCTTTATGTGTTTTTGAAAGAGGCCAGATTGACAGCCCTGGAGACCGTAAGTTCAGTTTATCCACATAATGAGCACAGTACAGGCAGGAGCATGTGATCTTAACCCACACCGAGTCCCCTGACAGGGGGCCTCAATCGTTCATTGGAAGAACAGCTTTTTCAGGTGAAAAGAGAATTTACTCTGGGTAGCCCATTTACCCCCTGGCCTCTCTGCTGAAGCTGCCAATTACAGTCAAATGTTGGCAGCCTATTTCTCCTTCCTCAAACTATTGTCACCTCTGGTGGTGCAGATTTAATTGAAAGTTGAAAAGAAGATTTGTAACTTAGTCCAGCCAGAGTTGTAGCTAACTAGACCGACTGGCTTAGACTTATTTATTATATTATCCTAAAATCAACTAGAAATGTCAACAACTTTGAGAAAGCCTTGACCTGGAAGAAAAGTTAGTACCCACTCCTTACATTTGCGTTTATTTGTATGTACAGCATGACAGTGAGAACAGCCGTCGCTAACATCTTTGGTTGGGACAAGGGGATTGATTCTTGTGCAAAGGGCCAGCACAAGCCCCAAAAAATTCCTCAGCAGAGGGGTACCTGTTCTGTCAGCTACTCATTGAAAAGTTTCAGCCACATTAAGTTTATCTTCTTAAAGTAAATACATGAAATAAGGCATTTAAAATATGTCAACATAAAAGAAAATAAATCTCTGCTAATCTGCTATATTTTTCCATCTAGAAATTGTTTCATTTTCTGATGCATATATATTTCCCACCCTGTGAATTTCAAGCAAAACAAAAAATTAAAATGGAAAAAAAAAATCAAACCAAACCAAGCTGTACTGAAAGTTAACAGTTATATAGACGTAACTCCAAGAGTCTACAGAAATTTGAAAAATTCTGCATCATTTCTTTTAAAAAGAACAAAAAAATCACCATATTGGACTCTCCAAAAGGAATAGTATTGCTTAATTCAATTCTACAGTGTTTTCTAGAAAGGCACTGAAACTCATGGAATTTTCTTTCAGTTCTTTCATCATCTAACGGTTTCAAATAATACAGTTCCTGCTGAAGAACAAGTCTCTTCCATTTCCTCATTTATCCCCAACCTTCAGCACGCTTCCACCTGCCCTGTCCCCCATGGCTACAAACCACCAGCTCAGAGGTGAAGAATGCAGGTCTTGTTTCTGTAACCCACAACGGAGCTGCCAGAGCTCACGTGAGGTGCGTGAGAGTCATGTTCCCCAGCTCAGTGAGGGGCTTTTGGGCATGAAAATCAGCCTGCACAGGGGTGTAAGTAGTTTCAAGAGAAGGTCTCTGGTAATTTTCAGGATGTCAACTAGCTCTCTAAACACTTACCTCATGCTATCCAGCCTTTTACCACCTAGCTTTGACACAATGCACATGCACAGGGAAAGCTTTGCAGCTCAAGAAACTCTTCAGCACATACAGATGAAGTCAATCTAAATAGTTTTCCCCCACTCTGACTCCATACTGGGACTAAATTGTTCTGTCCCTTAAGAAACCTACAGAGGGGAAAAATGCCCATTTGGCAAGTAAGGGAGTTGCAAAGAAGTTCCAGTCTATCCTCTCCTCAGTTTACAGACATGTCAGGCTCTTGAGAACAAAGGCCAGGAGAATTTCACAACACAGAAGGGTCTGGTTCAGCTCAGGATTTCTCCAGAAGCTTCCCCTGATGTCATTGCTCCACTATTAGCAGCATTGCCGCTTTCCGCTGTCCCTTCCCTTTCCACACTAGCAGACAGTGGAGGAGGCAAAAGAGAACTTAACTATGTCTGAAGTAGTCTTGACAACTGAGCAGAACACTGTTTGCAAAATTGTCAGATTACACATACTTGTAATTGTCAGATTACCACGTACTGTTGAGATCGCCTTGTGTTCCTCCATTCCTAAAAATTTTGATACTGCAAAAGTCAGACTTGACACTTCGGGTCTTATAATACATTAACGTGACCAGTGCACAAAATCCTAACAGCCTTCATTATGTTTATCCTCAATCCCTCTGCATGGCAGGACGGTGCTTCCATCCCCACCTGACACAAAGAAATATAACCCAGAGATTTGTGCTCAGCCCAGACAAAACTGCTCATGTGTCTGACTCCTGGTGAAATCAGGGGCACATGAATCAGGGGTGTAAGGTTATTTGCATTAACTCTCATGGGAGGTCTGCAGCAGACTCAAAACAACTCCCATGCTCTACTATCCCTTGCTTCAGCCCCCATTTGCCTTCCCACTGCTTTGAAAACACTTTTATAATCTGGGACACAGTCATCTGTATGGTTCTGAAAGCAAATGGCACTGTAAATAAAAAAATATATATTTCCCGCCTCTTTCAATTCTTTACATTCCCCACACCTGCTTTTGCTGCCCAACTCTGGGAGATAAAGATAAGCTCTGCCCCTGACATCTTTATGGAAAATATATAATATTAATATAGCCTTTTTATTACTATTTACTTTTAAAATGTGGAATGAATTTCCAAGCTGGCAAGAAAGTGTCTGCAAATACTTGCTGAAATCCAAACTTAGTTTTCTTTGCTTGTCTGCACCAGTGTGAAATTGGAATTACCATGCTGCAGGAGCACCCAACTGAAATCCACATAGATTCCCACTTTCCTCTCAGGACACTCAAATTTTCCAGCATGCCTGACTAATTTAAGGATTAACAGATCTTTGGGATC
Source organism: Arenaria interpres (assembly GCA_013399435.1). Classification (NCBI taxonomy): domain Eukaryota; kingdom Metazoa; phylum Chordata; class Aves; order Charadriiformes; family Scolopacidae; genus Arenaria; species Arenaria interpres. The sequence continues at coordinate 141,239 of VXAK01008667.1, forward strand.
ATGGCCCAGTGTAAGGAGGGGGTCTAACATCTAAGCCAGGAGCAGCAGGCAGCTGTGAGTCAGTCTAGAGCAGAAGGGAAACTCGCTAGCGCAGCTCCGAGCTGAGAGCTGCTGGCTGGCTGGAGGCCTAATGGTAAGGAACTATAATTAGGACCCGAGGGGGTATGGAAGGAGACTTATAGCACCATCCCAGAGTCTGCGTCACTCTGACCTGAGGGAAAGACAGAGGCTGGAAATCCTCCCACTTTAGGGATGCTGGCTGCCTAGCTACTACAGGAGAAGAGCCAAAGAAACAGAGCCAAACCCAGCACCTTTGTGCTCACAATGCCAAGTCATGTACAGCTTGTAAAAGACTGAAAGCAATATGCTGTGACACCTAGGTGACTATCACATGCCTGTCACCAGGCTGAGAAACCCATACCTTTCTGCAGTCTCATATACAGGCACATAGGCAAGGCATAATTTCTTCAAAATTCATGACATTATATTCTCATAAAAAGCAAGGGGATCAGAGTAAGGCTCAGCACTCCTGGGGAGGAATGGGTTCACTCCAAGATGATTTCCCTTCAACACAAGTACATTCTCAGCACCAGTCAAGGAAAGAAGAAATAAGCCTGCTTAAAGTTCATCCCTAGTTTGGTAGCTGCTGCGAGGAAGGGAAGATGTCCTTCTGATTTAGACAGGACAAATAGACTGGTCAGACCTCTCTGGATTTGGTGAACATATGCAGGAACTTGTTGCCACTAAATGGCATTTGGCATAATTACAGAATTCAGTTATTTTGATGGGATTGTCTATCTATGTTCACTGTTCCTGGAGTCCCATAAGAAAAAGTCCTGTTCTCACATCAACTCCTTTCTACACATAATAGCTTTTTGATCACAACACTGTTTAAAAATCTGGTTTATTTTTGTCAAAAGTGTTTTAGATTGTCAAACATAATTTAGCTTAAACTCTTAAGCTGCCATGCATCTGTTACCTATGCAAAAGCAAGCATTTGAAAACTCCCTGCAAAACAAGAGACCTAGAAAAGAGTCTGAACATGACGATTGCACATCTTCAGACAGATCTGCAGTGCCTCTAACCTTGGCTTTTATCCTTCAACTGGATGTCATTCAATCACTTCCTCTCCACGGGGAAACGCTCAGCTAGAGCATAGATGTATACAACATGGCTGGCAGTAAACTACATCATGGGACAGAAAACGTGACACCGAAGTGACCTTTTGGCTCAATGAAATCCCAATTAGTTCAGTCAGCAGAGAGAATTTAGACAAACACACAGAGGTCTGCTACCTCCCATCCAATAGAGACCTATAAATGCAGGCACAAGTCAAAACATTGCAATGACATGGTTGCCTTGGCACAACAGTGAATTCCAAATATTTCTGTATTGCCTCAGGATACAGCTCCTTTAATACTCTGTCACTATCCTTCTCGGTTTTGGCAACTGATCTTTTTACTGCTTCAGGTCCGTAACTCCTGTTGTTAAAGCTACAATGAGTCCCAGTGCACATACTCTAAAAACAGCAGATGAAATCACAGAGGTTGAAATATATCTTTCATATCAGAAAATATATTTGGATTGTACTTCAACCCAAGATCACTGGACTAAACAATACTCTTTACACGTTAGTCAGCACGAGCGAAAACCAAAAGAAATAAAAACCCCTTCGATCAGAAAGTAAATCATGCAGGATTCTGGATTCAGTCTGACCCTTGGTTTTGAACCTTTGTTTTCATCTCTCTGCCCAGCACCACTCTCACTGGAATCAGCGTCAAATACAGTAGAAGAGCTCTCAAAATCCAACAGGTTTTTAATTCTCTGAAATCTCTTTAATTTTTTCAATGCAAAGACACAATGGTTGAGTTTAGTGCCGCAAAAAATGTCATCCAGGATACCTGTTCTAAACAGAAGCACCAGCATGGGCTGTATTGTTTTCTTTCCTGGCACAGTCACTGCTCTTCAGTACAATACAGGACACCAATCTCTAAACACTTAGTCTGCAGATCATCAGAATGGTGCTGGCTCAGGATTCTCTTGCTGTCATTATCTCCTTGCTCTATGCAAGCCTGAGAAACTTCTGTAGCAGCAATTCCCAAGTTGTGGTCTACAGGGAGCTGCCTTGCTCTCCTTCTCATTTCCACAGAAGCCCTTGGAAATAAAGAATATGCACCAGCTTGGCTCTTGCAACATAATAAGATGAGATCAGCCAGCTGGAAGCTTCCCTTAGAGATTAAGCAAGAAATGAAAGTAAATCCAATAAGCACCAACTTGAGGCTTGAAGCTGCCAGCCATAAATAAGAAGCAACAGCCTTCAAGTGGAGAAAGAAACAAGGCAGCCAACTGGCCACTCATCAGGGCAAAGAACAGAGAGAATAAAGTGAAATAAATGGAGGACAAAAACTCACACAACTTATTTTCTCACTTCAAACATCTGACTGTATAGAAACAAAACTATGACCCTCCACAATTGCTGCAGGCATGTTCACAATGAAAGAGAAGGTGGCGTCCACATGGCATTTAAGAATGGCTCCACCAAAAAAAAAAAAAACCAAACAAAAAAACAAACAAACAAACAAACAAACAAAAAAAATCGCTGAATTGAGATTTGAACAAAGGTTGAACAAAGGTTGAAGAAAAGTGGGAGGTAAAGACACAAGGATTATGGGAACGAGATAAAACACAACATGGATTTAGCAACAGTAGATCATGACAGACTAACCCAGCATCTTTTTCCTAAGGTAACTGATGGTTTAAGGAAATACAGCAGAAAAATACAGCAGACTTAATCTAGCAAAACTTCAAGGGATCATTTGATAAAATACCATATCAGAAATATCTTATTAATAAAGATAGCAAAGATGGAGATTAATTACACTGGTGAGGAACTGCCTAAAAAGCTCGATTTGTGCTCACAAAAGTTCTAGTTTTGGACTGGCCATTTCATATTTTCATTAACGTTCACAGCAGAAGAGTGAGGAATGAAACAACAGAACCTCTCCTAACAAAAAGTTGGAAGGCCTCAGTAATAAGACGACTGGGGCAACATATAGGAAGAAGTTGGTTAACTTGAATGACAGTACCAGGATGTAATGTATCTTGAATCTGTTATTTATTAAATCTGCCGTGGGCTTTCATACAAGCAACTTTCAAGTGGTAGATCTAAATTAACGGAAAGTTATTAGGACAGATTTTTAACTTCTCTGGCAGCTTAGTGCAGACCCCACGAATAAAAAACATCTAAAGCTTTAGTTTAAATCTTGTGATGCAACAAACAAAATTTTTGCAGAAATGCAAGTTACACGACATCACAACAGCACAAACTCGATTTTACAGCACAGAGTATATGGAACAAGGTTTTGCATTTTCTTCTACACTAGACATAAATGAGGCTCAACACCAGACGTCCTGAAGCTCCACACTGCAGAACTGAATACCAATAGGTGTGCATGGATTGCCCCTGTACATGTAGACTTGTGTTGTTACCTCTGAAATACAGAGAACTGCCTTGAAAATGAAGGTTACGTGAGCTGAAACCAGCTTGCGGATCACCTAAGTTTAGGCAACAGATCCAACAAGGCTTCACCCCTTGAGATATAACTGTGAAATCCAGAATGCCACAAAGTTAGCTTGCAACAGCATGAAAAGACTTTTGAAGTACAGGGGAGGATGGGGGAAGAAGAGAGGTGACAGTGAATGCAGAGAGAGAGATAACTCTAAGCATTGTAGGTAATAAAGCCATGGGTAGGTCTTATTTTCTTTTAGAGGTTTCTTTGGGTTTCACCTTTTTCATGTCTGTGGAGACACCACAGAAATTGGCAGAAGACACCATACCACCCACACAGGATTTCCATTTTTCACAGGGGCAGAAATGCCAAGATATCTTTCACGACTTTAATATCAACTCCAGTAAGATTTTCTTTAGTCTAGCAGAAAGATTAAAAATAACTGTTCCGATATGAAATTTCAGTTTGATTTTCAACATAAAACCTTATCATTTTCAATGCATGACATTGTGGTACAGAACTGGTAAAAATTATTTCCTATCACGAACAAAAAAGGTAAAGATGAAAAGATGTTCTATAAAACTGCTCTTCAAAATACTATACTTGAAGAAGGAAAAAAGAAAAACAATCTCCATATGGCCTCATTCTCCTCTGTGGATCTGAGTTTAGCCCAGACTATGTTTACTATAGTGCATCTGTCATCCCTCTGACTGAGCTTCCACGTGCAACACAGGACGCCCAGGAAATGACATACCATGGAAAACTATGTCCAATTAAGTTTGACAGAGGTGACTGGAATGTGCAATATATGAAAATGCAAACCTAAATTTAGGGGAATATCGGGTGATCTTTAACAAAAATCAAGAGTGTCCTCTCCAAGTGCCTCCTCTGATCAGTTAGAAAAACAATTTCCTGGCTGTTGATGGCAAATTTTTGAGGAAGAAGCCTTGTTAATTCTGGTTTCAGGTACCTTTTATGAATATTTTCTCTGCTGAGTATTCCTGAGAGAAGACTTAACAAATATGATGTTTAAGGCCTTGATTCTGTAAATACTCATGCACAAGAACAATTTTATGTATACAAATGGCTGCCTCTCATTGAAAGGGATGTTCTCTTGCATAAGGTTACTCAGTTAGCTCTTTAATATTGCAACTAAAGCTAAACTAGGACTGCAACGAGACCTGGAGGAATGACGTGCATTTAACAACTTGAGCATGCTATCATTTTTTTATTTTTTTTTTTTCAAAAAATTATTCATTCACATCATGTTCTGTGAAGAATTCTTTGAAATACATGTTTTGTTGAACTCACGCCTGCTTCTGGATTCTTTCCCCACCATCTGCTCTATTTTCTGCTATTCACTTTTACTATGGGGTTGGTCATCCAAGTCACTGTTATTTTTGCTGTTTGGTTGAATGATTAGGCTTTTAAAACAAGAAAAGATAGGTTTTTCAAGACGTCTGTGTACTGTTTCTGAATGGAATGCATTGAGATGCATGTTTGGAAGGCATGCTCAACCTAAAAACTGAGAACAAATTTTATTTTAAAGGGATTTTTTTGCAAAAAATTCAAAAACATCACAGCATTGTTTCCCTCTTTAGAGTTTAATTTCAATTTTTAAAAAATGTAATTCCCAAAAATACTAACAAAACAAAGCTCTGTCCATTAGATGAAATTTTTTGAAACTAGCTCCAGTGTAGGAGACATTTTCCTAAGTAATAGGTTGAATGTACCAATATGAACTGAAAAAAAAACTTATTTGGCTTAGCTTAAGTATCTGCATGCTCACACTTTGCTCTTTTGTTTTACATTATTTATTTAAAAAACTGTGCCACTTTATAAGGATATATTCAGCTCTGTGTCACTTATAAACAAATCATGGTCTCCAGAGAAAGAGCAGAAAAGGGAAGACGATTCTGCCTTTCCAGTTACTATGAGCCTCAAAACATTCACACTGAGCTCTGTCATTTGCATTGTATGGCCAAACTGCAGTTGCTCTGAGAAACACAGTGGTGGATTGTAAAGATTCATGAAAACAGACAAGTGCAAAGGGATAAAAATATGATAGAAAAACATTTTCCAAATAATGTCTATGGGAAACCTAGCCAGTGATCCTCCAAACAAGGAACAGAAGGAACGTCATATGGTTCCATTGCATCTCCTGAATGTTCCTAACTAATAAGACATGCTCACTGAATAAATTGTAGTGGTGTGTTTGAGACAATGAATGAAGTAGTTGTAGTGCATTACCTGCTTATCATTACTTAAAACGTTTATACAAATTAGAATATTTTAAACTCTTGCCAAATTCCTAGTGGAACTACAAACACTCATCACAGCATTTAGGAATCTTTGCTGAAGGATCATACAAAGAATCCTTTGCTGAAAAGACAAGAGGGAAAAACAGTCTCTAGAGAATTCTGTCTGGTTTTCTTCAAATATTCTCCCCCCTGCAATTCCCCATCTCTGGAAGACAAAGGAGGGGGAATCTTCTCCCTGATGCTAGTGTGAATTTAGCTTGTGCCTTTGTGTCTCCATGGAGACAATGTAAACACATCTGTTTTCTTTTTGCACTTGCGATAGAAGCATTCTACACAGAATTCATCATTGTGGGGAACAAAAACATTATCTCAGGGCAGAAACAGGGAGAATTCTTTACCACAGTGACCAAAGCGGATCTGGTTTAGTTCATTTCCATCAATGATCAGTGTCACCAGAAGAAAAGGCCAGTCAGGGTAAAGTCATAGCTTAAAGCTTAGGGCTTGCGTCTCTTGATACTTGAATTTAATGTTTAATGAAATAATAGATATTAAGCTCATCTTGCAAGAGGAGAAAAAGAAATATAAATGCAGGATATTCAAGATCATCAGATGAAATGCAATATTCTAGAATTTTGAAGTGTCAATATATTATAATGTTGCCACAGCTGTTATACACTGTTGCCCCTTTGTCTAGCCACTACAAATGAGTAATTCTCAAGACCTGACAACAAAGCTTCATTGTAGAAACTATTTTGTATATACATTATTTGTAATTTTACATTTCTCCCAACATTTACTAATTGCCAGCTAATGAAAGAGAAAAACACATTGCACTGCAACGGTGTCAAAGTTATTTGTTCATCTCATTAAACACATTTCAACTCCAGAACTGGAAAAGGAAAGGAAAAGTGTAAACCAGCATCCATTGTTTCACCAGCTGCACGTTCATTCAGTGCCTGAAGCATGTTCAGCTGGTTTTCACCAGTCATGAAAATGTCCAACGTCCTGTGAATATACATGAATGTAACAAAGTAAATCACTCTCAAGCATCCCTGACCACAAAAGAAGAAAATATGAAATCAAGATATCCTAATCCTACCAGAATTAGTGTTTCTGACAAAATCAAACCACAGATTTTAGAAAATACACTACATTTACCACAACCACACAACCTTCAATATGCATTCCTAATATTCCAGCAAGTTTCTTCATCGTTCCTGCTTATGAAATCTTTAGCCTTCAATATGGAATAGTCCCATGATGCACTAACCAGTTTTTGGCTGTGAGTGCAAGCCTAGAGACAAGTTTTTTCTGTAAAGTACCTTCTCTTAAATAGAAGTGATTACTCTCTGCCACACACAGTCCTCACAATAAAGAAACATAAATGTTGCTTTAAAGATGTGTTATGGACTAGTAAAGCACTAGCAGTTTGCTTAAAAAAAAAAAGAAAA
>VXAK01008668.1:0-19217 GCA_013399435.1 Arenaria interpres
CCTTCCAACCCAAACCGTTCTAGAATTCCGCATGTGGAAGTCCTGGAGACAGTTCCACCAAGCAAATTACTTTTTAACGTCCGTCATGTACTTGGTGTGGTCAGTGAGGAGCGAGTGCCAGACGCAAACTCTTGATCTGAACTAAACACCTATTTCAGCCCAAATGCTCTAGAGGGCACCGTCCTCCCAGAGTACCTCGGCGTTTGTCCTCGTTTGTGCAGAGGACTCTCTGAAACTTGCCATTTAAAATCGCACTTCTTCATTGGGGTGTCTGGGGAGATTCCCCACTGCTAAGGCAGAGTTAGTCCTTCCTCCTCAAAGAGCTCGGCTCCCTCTGGGTGTCCAAAAGGCGTGTATTACAGCAAAAACGCTATTTGCAGTTACGACTTTTAACACTAGGGCTGGTTTTGCGTCAGTGCAGATGTGTGCTGATGAAGGAAGAACCACCAGCTGCAGCAGTGGTCTCTGGGGGGGACACCTTCCAATCTCCATGCAGGTCACTGGCACAGTGACTCCCACCCCCTCACCCTCTCACATAGCACATCCCAGAGGTCCATGACTGACTGGCAGATGAGGAGATACCTCCTGAGATGGGTGTAGGCAGGACCAGCTCCAAAGAAAGTTGCAAGTGGAATCTGCTGGAGGCATCTGGGAATCATTCCTTTTTTTTTTTTTTTGGTTTTTTCTCTTCCTACATAAGTAGCCAGACCCTCGATTCAAAGTAACAGCAGTTACTTTTAGAATGTCCCAAAAGAGGAGACTTCTGCATGACCAGGGTTTACCTAAGTTCAATAGAAAATGAAATGTTGGCTTCTTCTCTTTGACAGAACTTCCTCTGTTCAGAACCCCTCCATGCTGCTTTCTACTTCTGGCTGGGGAGAGGTGCTATAAACAGGACTTCAAATGGTGTCTTCATGCTGTATGTCTGTTTTCAGCCCCAGTCCTGACCTTGGCACAGAAAAAAACCCCAAAAACCCCAAATAATTTCATTAAAAGTAGTCTGCCTTGTTTCTCCATGGTGCAGACGTGAGGTTTGCACTCTGTGGTTGGCAGAAGGCAATGAGCAGGTGGAGCACTGGGAATTTGTTTTCTGAATCTCAGAGGAGATGGAAATCATAGTAAAGGAAGTTTCCAGATTTATTTAGACAAGTGTCTGAAGTCAACTGGTTGCTTTGAAAGTTTGTTTGGGATGGAATTATGGGTTAAAAATGAACTTGTTATGAAAATGGTTCTTAAATTATTAGAGTCTACATCGTTTTCTGTCATTTGGCCCATAGTTGAACCACTGACTTGCAAGAACAGTAATTTCCAATTGAGTCATGAAAAGCAGGTACTTTGTTCATGATAACTCTGTTCTGACACAATTAAAGATGTCTTGCTTGTTTTCAGTGCAATCTAGACTTGTTATTTTGGGCTGAATTTTTCCTTAATTTCCCTCCCTGTATTCCCTGAAGAACCTATTTCTTTCTCTGGCAATATCTGAAAAAAACCCAATAATTACCAGGAAGCTTATTTTAACAGGTTGACTGGTTACACATAGTGCCAGGTAAATTGAATGGCAGGTGAAAGTTTCTGGGTCTTGGGAAGATGTAGGCTTCTCCATGTGAGACCTTCTCAGGACAGGAACAGGAATGGAGCTCTGGATGGAGGTTTTAACTCTTGGAAAAATCCTGGTAAACTTCCAAGCTTTGTATGCAAAAGATGCAAGTGAAAATCTGTTTTTCCTCACAGGTGGAGGGGGAGAATGTCAGTGTTTAAAAGGGAAGCAGCAGTGAGGAGAAATGAAAGAGATCGCAGAAGAGTCAGTGCATCTTCGTGATGTGCCAGAGCATGACTTGTATTTGTAATAACAATTTATAAGATAAGATATGTACTTTTTTAAAAAGCAGTTCCTGAAGGCTCGCCATAGGAAGTAAATGACTTTCCACCAACTTTATTCCTATAACAAAATCACAGAATCCCCAGCTGGCCGGGGCTGGAAGGGACCTCTGGAGATCATCAAATTCAACCCTCTGCCAGAGCAAGGTCACCCAGAGCAGTGGGACAGGAACGTGTCCAGGCGGGTTTTGAATGTCTCGAGAGAAGGAGACTCCACCGCCTCTTGGGGCAGCCTGTTCCAGGACTCTGCCATCCTCACAGGAGAGAAGTTCCTCCTCGTGTTGAGGTGGAACTTCCCATGTTCCTGTTTGTGCCCATTGCCCCTTGTGCTGTCCCTGAGCAGCACTGAGAAGAGTCTTGCCCCTTCCTCTTGTCACCTGCCCTTTAGAGATTGCTCAGCATCAATGAGGTCCCCTCTCAGTCTGCTCTTCTCCAGCTGAACAGCTCCAGGTCCCTCAGCCTTTCCTCAGCAGAGAGATGCTCCAGTCCCTCATCATCCTTGTAGCCTCCACTGGACTCTCTCCAGCAGTTCCCTGTCCTTCTGGAACTGCGGGGGCCAGAACTGGACCCAGTGCTCCAGATGTGGCTTCCCCAAGGCAGAGCAGAGCGGGAGGGTGATCTCCCTGGATCTGCTGCCCCCCGCTTTTTAATGCCCCCCAGGACGCCATTGGTCTCTTGGCCACCAGGGCACATTGCTGTCTACCTGCTACAGCAGCTGGTCCTGCAGGGACCTCTCACTGACAGCATAGAACCAGCGGCTGTTCCCGGGCAGACATCGGCCCCAAGCTGGGCAGACCGGAGTCCACGCTGCAGGTGACCTTCCTTTCCCACCACCGATGTCCCTGGCAGCCCTTGCCCAGAGGCCGCCATGCGCGGGATATTGGGATGAATGTCCATAACACACACCATGGCCCAGCCAGCATCACCGGTACCTGCAGTCCAAATAAACACTTGCTAAACTTAGGCCTTCCAAGAAGAATTCCTTACAAAGGTGGGAAACAAAGGTTGGCAGGGCTGTCCACGATCTGGCAGGGAGCCCGTCCCGGCAGGAGGATGGCCACCCAGCTGCCTGGCCCCTGGTCCGACCCTGGGATGAAGTTTCCTTCCCCTGCGATGTGCTGACTGCTCAGGTGCTGCTTTGCTTGGCCTCAGTCCTATGAAAGCATGGACAACCCTAAGGGAAATAATGCAGGAAAACCGTCTCTGGCCATTGCACTTCTCCATGGCTGGCAGAGAGGCCTTCTGGCTTAGTCTGACCAGTGGGGTTCCATCAGCCCTGCGCAAGAGACATTTTTATTACTCCGAATTAAGTGACAGCTGGACGTTTGCTGGCACTTGTTGATGGTCTGGACCAGATGAGGTCTAGACGCAAAGCCAAGTCAAACGAGTAACCGAGGCAAACGTGAGTTTGACCATGTATCCATAAAGTAGGGATTTCATCTCAAAGCTTATCTCTTAAAATTTAAGTGGTCCCTACAAATAGAGCAGAGCTAGAGCCCATAATCCCATTGTTTTTAAAACCAATTTGTTGGGATGAATCCGTATCATTTGCAGGACAGTATAAAGCTTTAACAGTGACTTTGATGCTTTCTTGGAAGAGCAGAACAGAAGTTAAAACAATGACCAATAACAACTAAAAATTTTCCCGACAGTGAGGGAACTGTATCTCTGGTGGAAGACTGACCACACTCTTTTTAAAGCCCCCCAGTAGACAATTGGCCTTCTTGGCCACCAGGGCACACTGCTGGCTCACGGGCAGCTTGTTGTCCACCAGGGCTCCCAGGTCTCTCTCTGCAGAGCTGTTCTCCAGCAGGTCACCCCCAATCTGTACCGGTGCAGGGGGTTATTCCTCCCTAGAAGTTAACCTGCAGTTTGGCTTTTGTTTTCCCACTCTCTGGCACACAGCACACAGGAGCCCTAAGCCTGTTCTATTGGAAAGTCACCCGAAGGTCAGGTAATGGGCAGGAATACGAAGAACTTTTTGGAAGATAGCAATCTTGCTCTTATCTGAAAAGGTGTGCAGAGAGGGCTGATGCTGAAAGGTGCAGGGACCAAACCTTCCAGGAGGAACCAGAGCTTATGCCTGGACACAGAGTGTTTTTATCTGTCACAGTTCCAACACGATGTTCAGCTGCCTTAGCCAGCCCCAATTACAGAAGTGTAGGTGTTGCAAAGGTCCTACAGGGTGCACGAAAGAGGCAGAAAATTCTTCTGGAGCTGCAGTTTCTATAGAAGATACAATATCAAATGGTATTTTCTAATATCCGAGAGAATTCATGCCAAAAAAAAGACAATATAAACTCTCTAGAGACAGGTCTTTAAATTTCAAATGAAGCTCTTGCTTCCTTTTGACACCAAAGTCAATCAGGCAAGAGGGACAAATCTGCTGGGAACCTGTCCTTGTTGGTTCTGGTGCTCATGAAACTGCCTTTTTGCTTTAGATGAAGCAACTTTGTGGATTATTTAATGTGTCCTGTGTTTGGGGATACATCACTGCAAACCCCTTAGCCACTAAGAGAAAATAATTTGAGCTGAGCCTTTCCACCAGGTTGTTAATTAGGGATTAAAACCAGACAGGTTTGTGAGGGAGGTCTGCCTCTCATCCTGCCCACGAGCAGGTCTCTGCAGCCACCTGTGAGAGAGGTTTCTTCCCAACACAAAGCTGCCCAACAAGTGTTCAAAGTACATCTGCATCTTGAAGCATGTGAGTAAAATTAGTAAACAGGGTGCAGAACTGATGTAGATTCCTAGGGTTTTGGTAAAGACAGTGGGTGATGCCCCGGGTCCAGGCTGAGCGGGCTGCCCAGGCACTGACGGTGTGAGGTTTTGTGGACAAGAAACCCTCCAACATGCCAGGGCCTGGAGTGAACATTTCCAGGAGCTTCAGGTTATGTTTCAAAAGTGAATTAGGCACTTTTTGGCAGTCCAGCCCGTCTGCTCATTTTCATGCCGTCTCAGTTCCTGCCTCGGCCTCAGCACCAGCAATAGCTCTTGACTCTGAATTCAGTTGCATGCAACTGAGGCTGACTTTCTCCTATTCCAAAGGAGCGTGCCCACCACCATTGCATCTCACAGCATCAGTAACCAGTTTGGGAAATGTTTTCCTCATTTTACACCCATAGATCCGAGGCCTGGTTTCTCCCGAGCAAGGTTAGATGGGTGTTCCGTGGCAGAAATCTGGGCTGTTAACTCTTACGCTCGTGCCTGATGCCTGAGACCATCCTCTTTCCCTTGAGGAACATCAGTGCAGCATGAAGCCCATCCCTTGTCTTTGAAACTGCCCTCTTTTGACTATAAGTACAAAGAGAAAGCCTCATTCACTGGCTTTGGGCTCTTAGACTGGAATCACACCTCCTTTTGTGTGTGCCTTTCTCAGAGAGGTCATCTTGCTCTCCAAAAGCTTTCCAGAATGCCACCTCTTCCAGCCAAAGCTTCGTGGTGTTTATCAATTTATCTGCACTGTGGCTACCAGCAACGGAAACAGAACTAGACAGACCTAGAGTTGGCCACAGACTTCTAGCTTTCTCCTTGATTTTCTTCAGGGAACCATTTGGGATCCCTGTCCTGACTTCATTTGGTCTGAAGTAACTGCCCTCCATGGGGGAAAAGGCTGTTTCTCCATGGGCAGTGAAAAGTCTCCTTGTTTCTTTGCATTTTGGGGACGTTTGTGTGGAGTGGTGGTTGTAGGCAGTGGAGATTGGTGCTGGGGGACAGGTCCAGAGAGCATTCAGTACTCCTCACTGTTGTTAAGGAGCCTTCAGATGGCCTCATCTGACTCTTACCTGGATTGACTCAAGAGAAAAGTCTTTCGCTTAAGTGCTTCTTCGCTATAGAAGGTGAGACAGTGTGAGTGACTGGCTTCCTGAGGAGAGGGGAAAACACAGCTGAGCATTAAGGTAGTTTAGGATTCGATTAATTTCTGAGTTTTTTTAGACCCACTTTACAGACTATGACATGACACACACAAATCATAGAATCACAGGATGGTTCGGGTTGGAAGGGACCTTAAAGCCCCCCCAGTGCCACCCCCTGCCCTGGGCAGGGACACCTCCCACCACACCAGGCTGCTCCAAGACCCCTCCAACCTGGCCTTGAACCCCTCCAGGGATGGGGCAGCCACAGCTTCTCGGGGCAACCTGGCCAGGCTCTCACCACCCTCACACCAAACAAGTTCTTCCCCACATCTCAGCTCCATCTCCCCTCTTTCAGTGTCAAACCCTTCCCCCTCCTCCTAGGGCTCCCCTCCCTCATCCAGGGTCCCTCCCCAGCTTTCCTGGAGCCCCTTAAGGGACTGGAAGGGGCTCCAAGGTCTCCCTGGAGCCTTCTCTTCTCCAGGCTGAACCCCCCCACCTCTCTCAACCTGTCCTCACAGCAGAGGGGCTCCAGCCCTCCCAGCGTCTCCGTGGCCTCCTCTGGCCTGCTCCAATTTCACCAAGTCTCATTTCCAGTGCTCAACTCGCTCCCATTCTGGGAAGAATTTGGCATTTGGTTCACGGAGGGATGCTCTGTGCTGACAAAATGAGGCTGCCAAGCTGTAACCTCTGCGCTGTGCCTTCAATTTCAGCTATTTCAGGTTTCCCACTCCCTTTAATTTACCTAAATTGATTACTTTAGTCCCAGACTGTGCCAGCAGCTTTTCTGAAACTGGCTGTGAGAAAGCCCAGCCCTCAAAGCCCCAAGAAGCTGGACTCTCACAGCCCCAAGCATTGGAGGGAGATGGTGCCGTGTCCCGTTGGGCTCAAATCCAGGCAGTGTCCCTTTTAGGAGCTGTGGTGCAGGGACAGCATCCCCTTTCCATCTATAGATAGACATCCGAATCCACAGTGACTTCATCAGTGCCTGGCGCTCAATCACGTGCACCTCAGCCTGTAGCTAAAATCATATAAAATAATTTAAGGGAGAGAGAGGAAGAAAATAAAGAGAAATTTAAAAGTTGGTGGCTTTGCAACTGTAATTTTTAAAGGCTGCGCTTCTGTAGCTCAAAAGCCCTTACGACAAGCAGCGGTGATTAATTGCATTAACTGTCTGCTTGCTGGCTGCTTTTCTGGAGGGTTTTTGCTTCTCCATGGGTCTTGCGGGTCTGCAGCACCCTCTGCGTTACTGCTGCTCTGCCTCCCCCAAAAAACACCCCTCCCAGGGGGGAGGTGCCGCCCGGGGAGAATAACACAGCCAAAAATTGCAACCAAATCGCACAAATACTAACAAAGCTCTGCATATAAGTGTGATACCTCCTAATTATAATGAAATTCCATTATTTGGCAGAGTGTTTTCTCACGTCCTTTGGTGGGGGAGGAGCACGGGGAGACACTTGGCTTCACCCCCCTGGTGCCACCCCACGGTTTGGCTTTTTTAGTGTTAATATTAGAAGGCAGCGCAGATTGAGCCCTGCTGAGGACAGGGCTAATTACACAGGGCTGGAAGCGGTGTCACAGCGTCCCGTCCCGCACCGCAGCCCCTGGAGCTGCAGACAGCAGGATTTTGGGTCTTAATATCCCTTCTGCCCCATGCACTATTTTTCCTCATACAGAATTCCCACACTGCCTCGTCTCATTGGGATAAATCATTTGACCTATTAGAAATGATGCCGCTGACAAGTTCTTTTGAAGTTTCTTACTTAACCAAAAGTTTTAGCATTTAAAAAAGGAATAGCAGATACATAAATAATTGGTGGAGAAATTTCAGTGCAGCTCTTTATTCTTCTAATACTTAAACCAAAAGTAAAAGTAAGCAATATCTTAAACAAAGCAGTTAATTCTAGGGTAATGCAAGTGCTAAACTGGTAATACTCTTTCTATTATTCACACATGTATATGTATATTTATGTATAAATATATATATGTGTAAATATATCTCTCTATATATACCTACATAGATACAGACATAGGTATTTGTACATAGACATATAGATACACAGATGTGGAGATATGTAAATACATAGGCATAGATAGATAGATAGATAGATAAAGATGTGGGTTTTTTTCTGGAATAATCTCTAGTGCCACACTCTTTAATAATAACAACCATATCTTATGGTGAATGTACGTACAATTTGTTTTCACAAATTAGTCTGTACCTCCTTTTGTAAAAAAAAAATAAATTTATATTTCAAATAAAGAGAGGGAATTATAATTTATTTGAACACACCTTTCAAAATTGACAGCAACACTGATCCTCTGGAGATTCTCCTCATCTCAGTGGGTTTAGCAGGTGTAAATCCAATGTGGTGTGAAAGCAAATTTTAAAGGATGGCTTCCAGCGTGTTGTCCCATCTAAACCCATGGTCCAACACTGGAGCTGGGGCATCAACCTGCCGTGTTCTCCAGACAGCACCAAACCTGCCACGGAGGTTTCACCTTTAATCTTCCACAGCTGTGCTTGACTCTGGTGCTCCAGGAGATGTCCAGGATCTGGGTTCCCAAGTAACAATCCTGCACTAATGAGTTGGTTTTGGCAGGTCCCTGCATGTGAGTGCTCCCTCGTGGGCAGAGGAAGATGCTGCTGTGACGATGTGACGATGTGACGATGAGGAGCACTGTGCAGGAGGGAGAAGTGCCACCTCAGTGCTCCTGTTGTGTACCTTTGGGACATCATTGGTAGTTCGGAGCTGGGCAGACAGTATTTGCAGATCGCTGCATTGAACAATTTTGGAAAGTACCTTTTCCTAGAGGTCCTCTGGGAACAAACTCTTCCTCCCCATAGTCCAAGGGGTCAACATAACGAGTTTTATAGCCAGGCTTGCCCTTATGCTCAGGTTTGGCCTATATACACAGTTTGTTCATTTTAAATTATTTAACTGAGGCATAAAAATCCCTGAATGAACATCCTTAACATCCTTTATGAAGTTTCAACCTCTTATATCACTTTAGCACCTTCACTTCTACTACAAGCACAAGGCAAACTCCTAAGGCCAATTTCAGCCAGGACATGTAAGTATTGGCACATAAGTTTACCCTGGTTTACCTAAATCAACTTCTAACACCACGATAAAAGCCTCAAGACCCTTCTAAACACTTCTGGCAGTGGCACAAGAACTTTAGGGCAAATTAGGATCCAGTGATTAAGTCTGGATTGAGTTTCATTAACATTAAGCCAATTTAAAGGAATGTAAATGGGGACACTTCCCCCCCTCTTTGCTCTTTGGATGTTGCATGTCTGGTTCAGCTGAGTTTGATCCTTGCTCTTTGGGGGTTTGATCTTTCAGCAGCTTCGTCCCAGCAGCGGTCCCTTTCCCAAGGGCTCAATAAAGCCCTTCTCCGCGGGGAGTGGGAATCAATGGGGTCTTCAGGGAGACAAAATAAAGAAGTGACCCTGAAATGAATTTTCTGCAGGGACATCTGACACATGTGAGGAGCCATCTGGCACGGAGTCGGCACCTAAAGCAATTTGATAGGGACGGTAGGGAAGCCAAACTAGAAATCCTGTAATTTATATTCACAAAGCTAATCCAGCCATTAGCTCCTTTGAGTAGCAGCATGAGAGTGACATCCAGCCTATTTAAAACACCTTCTTTGACCGACTCTGAGAACCGGCAAAATTAGCATTCATGTCTCTTTCTTTGTTAGTGGTGACTCCTATAAAGCACCAGCGGCAGGAAATTAAGTCTACTTGAAAAAAAAAGAGCTGTCAGCAGGAATCCTCCTTGTTGGGCTGTTTAGAAGTTCCTTAGAGGTGGTAAAAAAAAAAAAAAAAAAGGAAAAAGTACAGAAACGTTCTCATGTCCCCAGGCAGAGGATTGAAAAGTCAACCCAGCTCTGAGTAGCTCCTTTCAAAGCAATTTTCAGTCATTTCAAAACTACAAAGTAGTTGTTTTCCCCCACCCAGGTCGTCTGTGGAACACTAATATATAGCAATCCATACGATCCACAGTTCGTTACTAAAACAGTTGAAAAACTGTGTATAAACACGCTTATTGTGCAGAAACACCAGGCTACAGCTGATCCGTGCACCAGCTTCAAAGGGCAAGGTCCCTTCCCCTGCTGGAGTCAGCTGCACTTCCAAAATTCAGTGTCATAAACACAAAGATTGAACAACCCAAAATCTCATCTTCATAACGTGCTGCACGGTGGGGGATAAAACTGCATGCATGATGGGAGAAGAAATGGTGCTGGACCCTTGGGTGTAACATCAGATGCCATTATGGTCCGAGAACATCCCAAAAGCCCCAAATCTTTGTATTCCTCAAAGCATGATGTCTTGCCCTGGCATGGCCCAGTACAGCTTGTGCCCGCCAGACGTGGGCAAAGGTCAGGGTCTTGAGGTGGAGACATGAGTGGATCCCCTTCCCGTCTCAGAGAGAGCTTTACTTGATGGCTTTTACCAAATTGTGAATGGTGGTGCCTCAGTTTTCACCATCTATAAAAAATATGAGAGCAACTTGTAATACCGAGCTCATGTTTGTCAATATTTTCAGGTCATTACAGAATGTATAGTCTGTCAGAGAAGGTGAGAGTCACTGAAGAGGTGTCTTGTAAGTGCTGGGCAACACATGTTTTTTTGCCTTAGCTAATGAGTACTGCTGCTCGTTAACAGCTTAACTTCCAGCCTCATTTTCTCCTTCCATAACTTTGATTTCTAATAACAGGCAGGAACTTTCTGTCCAGTTCCTGGCAATTTGAGCACCTTTTTCCTGCATATAGTTGTTCAACCGTAGTTTTATGCAGTGGATGACCCCAAAACTCTGCCTCTAGTTGTGCATAATTGCAAAAATATTTACCAGTTTTTCAGTAGGTTTACTCAGCAAAATGTGTAGAAATGCAAAAGGGTAAAATTAAAGAATGTGGACAAAAAGTTATTGTATTTACTGACGAACTTCATCAGCATTAACTCCTAAAAGTAGTGCTAAAAGGCACAGTTTCTTCTTGTTGGAGGTCGCACCTGCCCTGGCAGGGGTTTATTGCTGCCGATCCACCCAGATCTATAAGACAACGTATATACATAATTCGTCTTTCCCATGAGTTGCTCTGAGTGGTCTCTTCCATGTCACCATAAACCGTTGCTGTCTTAAGAGAGGAGACAGTGGTCGATAACGATCCACACATGTGCTCACACAGATTTCTTTCTGTGGTGCAGAAGCTTGATGTTATGGAGACGCTGGGCACGTTTTGGCTCATCTGCACTGGGCTTGTGGTGGGTGAAGCTGTCGGTGAAGCTATCGTCTTGCTAACTTTAATGTTCTTTCCAGCATGGAGGAAGATGGAGTGAAGATAAAATCATATGAGTTAATAAAAAAGTTTTGGCTGAGCTTTCAAACCTCAAAACTCTGGGTTCATTTAAGCTCTAGATGAAGGTTGGGGAGGAGACTTGCATCCCAGAGTGATGCATTTTGCTTGGGCTGAGGTCTTACAACTGTCATTGGAGCCACTGAAATTTTGTAAAATATTTCTAACAAGTGATGTCATTGGTTCACCAGCATCTCACTCTACGTGTGACATTGTTTGTGTAATACTTTCTGCTCAGATGGTGTGTTTTTGGGTCTGAATCACTGTGCTGGAGTATGAAATGAGTCACGCAGGGCTAGGTCTAAGATTTTGTGGCTTCTCCTGAAAAAGAAGGAGGGTTTCCTCTGCAAAGCTGGGACAGCTCTTGTTTCAGGGACCAGGCTGGCACTGGACAGAGAGGCACGGAGGAGACACTCCAGTTTCTACTTCTTGTTCTCCCCATGATTTACTCACAACACTGGCCTAATTATGACCATGAGCTGATCTTGTTTATGATGTGGCCCCACGGAATAAATAGTCTGTTTTCCCCTCAATGCCTCAGTTTCCCCAAGTGGATAAATAATTACCATCACTCTTGGCCTGCAAACGTTCATTACGGTAATTACTGTTTATAATGAAAGGCTCCGCGGAAGAACAAAAAGGGGGAATATTTCATTCTGCAAACGAGTCCTCGTATACTTGTCTCCCAGTGACATTCCCTATGGCTCTGCTGGCTCTTCGTGTGCCAGAGAATCCAAAGGATCTAATGGGCTTGTTCCCAACATGCAAAGCGATAACCTGAAAGACTGCGCCCATGCAAACACAGTTCTGCTGGTCGTGGCTGTAGGTCCGCTGCTTGTGCTGGCTTGCTCTTACCCCCACCAAAACCACCTTTTTTCAATATGACTTACGCCTGAGGGACCTACCTTTGTATCTGTCAGTCGGCTTGATCTGGCTGTGATCTTTCCAGGGTTTTTAATTTCTGAAGTCCTGCTGGTGGCTGGCGAGGAGGGAGCAGGTCCCTCTGCGGAGCTTCATGGCTTCAAACGTCGGGGGCTTCTGCCAGCACGCTTTGGGGTAATTAAGAAGTGGAGTTGGGGGTCAAGTCCATCACTGGAGGAAAGGAAAGGCCAGAGCTTGTGTGCTCGGTGCAGAGGAAGATGCTGCGTCTGGGTTCTGGCAGGGCTTCCTGAGAATCGTAGAATCATAGAATGGTTAGAATTGGAAGGGACCTTCAAGATCATCTAGTCCAACCCCCCTGCCCTGGGCAGGGACACCTCCCACCACACCAGGTTGCTCCAAGCCCCCTCCAACCTGGCCTTGAACCCCTCCAGGGATGGGGCAGCCACAGCTTCTCTGGGCAGCCTGGGCCAGGCTCTCACCACCCTCACACCAAAGAAGTTCTTTCTAGTATCTAATCTAAATTTCCCCTCTTTCCATTTAATACCATTACTCCTGGTCTGTTGACCTTCCAACTCACAATATGTGCCTTTAAAAGTGACAAGGGAGGGTTTCAGCTCTGGGTTTGGTCCTTGGCATTGCACTGCGTTCAGCTGATACAGTGCCCGTCACCGGTGCACAAAGTGAGCAGAAACACTCTAAATTGGATATGTCACTTCTGGATGGGTCTCCCTTTGTGCATTAATAAATCCTTCAAGTATCATTAAATTATTTACTATACAAATAGCCCAAAGAAACATCTCGCACCCCTTCATATTAAAAAAAAAAATAAAAGCGCGTGTTTTATCTGCTGTAGGGTACAAAAAGATGACTACACCCCGGAGAAAGGAGCCAGATGGCTGTAGTGGCCATTTCTCCTAAAGCGTCCTATGATGGAGGAAGTTTCTCATGTGTCTTTTCAATGGAATCTATATCCAACCAAGGATAAATCACAGATGGTAGCCATACAGAACTTGGTCATCCCAACCGATATATCTTTCAAATGATGGGTCTCACCAAAGTAACTGAACTCTTGAGAAACACTAATGAACTTCACCTCAGTTCTGCACTAGTGAAGCAGTAAGAAATACCTTGACAGGTAGACAGGGAAGCTGAGTCAGAGAGAGAATGAGCAATGGGAGGGTCCTGAGCATGTGATGTGTGTCTCTGTTCTGACCAGAGCTTCCATTTACCTCACACCCCTCACAGATTTGCTCGTCCTCTTGAGTCTTGACCTGCAGAGGAAGGGACGTTCAGCCCGGATGCCACCTCCGTGGAAGCCACCCCTGTGATGGCCATGGGATGGGCAGTTCTTTTTCCAGAGGCTTTTTCTAGTGTTGCAGATTTGGGCATGTGGCTTTACTGATGAAACAGGTTTTTCCCTCTCACCTGCAAAGGTGGGCATTTGAGTTTCCAACACCGGAGGGTACATGGTGGTAACGCAGCCTTCCCCATCTATCAAGTGTAGCTTCCACTGACATCTCCATAAGAAAAAAATTAAGCCACCAAATGAGTCCCTGGCTGGTGTGCCTCTGTCAAGGAATTCCAACAGGTTCTGCAGGTTTGGGTTTTTTTAGTTGTTGTTGTTTTATAATCTGAGAAAGAGACATGTACTTTTTCCTACAGAAAAGCTCGAGTTCAGCTCAGAGTGAGTCTGAGAGGTCTTGATGAAAAGCTCTCCAGAATGTTATTTCTAGAATATCACCTAAGAGTTAGGAACAATGCTTGAGAAATCTGCGTGTTTCCACTGGCCTAGAATTTGCTCCAGAACAGTTTTTCTTTAGAAACCAAATTAGGGCTTTTCACAGGGCCATACATCGTACAACACTTGACATCACCTCACATTTTAAGGGCAGATCAAAGAAAATAAGACAGACACTCCTCTAAGTGGAAATCAGTGAAGCTTCACATCTTCTAACTCTGTGATTCACCAAGCAACTTTAGAAAAAATAGCTTATTCCCTATATTATCCAATAAAAAGTAAATTTAAATAGCTGAGGGGATAGAGAAGAGGCTCCCACTTGCGTGGGCTTTCTCAAGCAGCTTGTCTATGCTGCCTGTCCATGAATCACTCCTGAATTATTCTTGTCAGAATTTTTCTTCAGGTTTTATGCCTGCACGCAAGTTGCCCTTGGGTAAACTGGATTTTTCCTTCTCCAGCATCAGTTGTGCATGTGTTTTTACTGCTCAGTAAATGGAACATAATGAGGAAAGCTCCTAGTGTTTTTCATGGGTGAAGAGCAGGGATAGTTACCACGGGGTAGCCGATATCCCGGGAAGTTTTGTTTTACACTATGCATCAACAATTAACTAGCTTTGACTTTGGATTATTCCAGCTTGGCTTAAACCTGTTGCAAATCAGGGTGAATAAAATGGGAAACAGGCAGATGATTCAGAACAAATTCTCTGGGAGTAGCGGTTGCGTCTTTTGTCAAGCATAGACATGTATTTAGACCTCACCTGCCCCAGGATGTGTTCCTGACCTCTGGAGGGCTGGTACCTTGCACACCCTCTACAGTATCAGATGTGATGCTCTTCTCATCTGCATGTAACCTGTGATTACCAGCTGAATTAACTACCCTCACCGGAATATACTAGTTTGAAATAAAGCTGTGACAAACAGGTTAAGACCATAAGCACTGGGATGCATCAAGAAGACTGTGGCCAGCAGGTGGAGGGAGGTCATCCTACCGCTCTGCTCTGCCCTGGGCAGGCCCCATCTGGAGTGCTGGGTCCAGTTCTGGGCTCCCCAGTTGCAGAAGGACAGGGAACTGCTGGAGAGTGTGCAGCAGAGGCTACAAAGATGAGGGAACGAGAACATCTCTCTGATAAGGAAAGGCTGAGGGACCTGGATCTTTTTAGTCTGGAGAAGAGCAGACTGAGGGGGGGATCTGATCAACACCTATAAACACTTAAGGGGTGGGTGCCAGGAGGATGGGGCCGGTCTTTTTTCAGTGGTGCCCAGTGACAGGACAAGAGGGAACAGGGACAGACCAGAACACGGGAAAGTCCCATCTAAACATGAGGAAGAACTTCTTTCCTGTGAGGGTGGCAGAGCCCTGGAAGAGGCTGCCCAGAGAGGTGGTGGAGTCTCCTTCTCTGAAGACATTCAAAACCCACCTGGACACGTTCCTGTGGGACCTGCTCTGGGCGGACCTGCTCCGGCAGGGGGTTGGCCTGGATGGCCTCCAGAGGTCCCTTCCAACCCCACATCGCCCTGTGATTCTGTGATTCTTGTATAAAATTGTTATAGAAAGCCTGTGTCCAGCAGAAGCAATTAGACTGCTGGAAATGTATTGCTTGAAGTACTTAACTGCACAAAGTCCGTTAGATAAAGCGAAACTTGTGAGACCGTAACAACAGAAGCCTGGATTATGCCAGGTCTTCCATCCTGCTACTTGTCTTTATTAGTTTGCATAGAAAATTGCTTAACTTAAAATATTTGGCAAACCTTACAACAGCGTGCACGTACGAGTGTGCCGCTGGCAGGCGCCCCACTCATCACCGCGTATTAGAAGCAGGAAAGAAGAAAATGAGCTCGATGGCCACGGCTGGCGCTTGGACCCATCCTGCCTTTCCTCCCCATCAGCATCCTGATTACCCAGCCAGGAGGATGCATTTCCACGAGGCACTTTGCGTTTATCGATATTAATTGTGACTGCGGGGAGGAGAATGCAGTCCCCGCATTATCAGCCGTCCCCCGCATCCTCAGCTGCGCTGTGCGTTCCTGCTCGACATGTCTAGCTGCACCTTGATCGGAGTGTGACTAATATTTGCTCTTTAGCGAGGCATCTGTTTTTAATGAAACTTTAAAGGCAATTAGTGACTCAGTGTATCAGTGAATAGGCTTTGTACATCTGAAGGGGAGTTAAAATCTTGCCGATGGTGTAGTAAATGAAAAGGGTTTAATGGTCCCAGAACAGTCATCAATTACCTCCATTATCCCATGAATTATCTCTTGCAAGTTTCTTTGCAAGTCTGGTGATCTGGTTCCTCAGAAAAACACAAAGCTGAGAATGTTTTCCAGGCGGCAACATCTGCTCCGGGAAGGAACCGGTGGGAACCTGCCCCACGGCGGGGAGATGCCGGGAGGCGGCGGGGGCTGCCCCGGGTCGGCCCCTCGGCCTCGGGGGGGTTCAGAAAGTGACAGATTAGCACAACCTGCCTTTCCCCTGTGAAAGGGGACGGTCAGAACATGTTTTGGTGCAGGACGTGCCATTTTCACACAGTTGGGTTTTGTCTTCTGCCCTTACGCTTCTCATAAACAAATGTTTTCTGGAGGTGAGAAGGACATAAATGGACATATGGGATCTTAGAATTAATTCAGGCCTGGCCTTACAGCTAGATGAATGGCTTGCACTGCCACTGGTGGCAGATTTAGTCATTTCAGGTGGAAATGAACTGGAAATTCTTCTGAAATCCTAAAACCATCCATGCAAGTTGAAAAGCTCAGGGCCCTAACAAAGTTTCTACCATACATGCGGCTTCAGAGCGTGTATTGCAAGAAAAGGAAATTAAACTGCTGGAACGGAGGAATTGGATACCTCATAGGATTATGCCTTTTAAAGGAAACTTCTGATTAGAGCATATTTTAAAACACTGGTTTTGCACCTTTCTCAGGTTTTTTTTTTTTTCTTTTCTGACTTTTTTTGTTTGCTTGTTTGTTTGTTTTTATAATTTGATTAAAGAAACAGATTGATTGTATGGCTGGAGTTGTTTTATTGTTTACTTTTTCCCTTTTCACCACAGAAGTGCTAAAAACCTCGAAGCCTGGGCCTCCCTTAGTGGCAGCAAGACTGGGGAAGAAAAAGGGGTAATTATTATCAGCACTTTGGCAGGATTGTGCCTCTGACAAAGAGACCCTTTACGCAACACCACTTGTCAGTGTACATTTTGCACAGATATTTCAGGCAAGGAGACCAAATACAAAGCTGAACTGGGAACTACAAGTCCTTTCTCTTTTAAGTCTCTCCTTATCTCTGGCACCATCCTGTAGCGATGCTGCTGGATGTAATGCAGGCAATTACAGCCTGCAAGAGCCTGCATTTCTAATGTAAAAAAGAAAACGAGACTGGTTCCCTTTACAAAGATAATGGAACTGACTCAGTTATCTCAATTATTTTTTTCCCCCCTCAGAGTAATTTTGAGCTGCTGCCAGCAGAAAGTGGAGCGGATGCCAGCCTTGTGTCCTAACTATCCAAAATGCAGAATTACCACCGATTTCTAGCTCCCTCTCCCTGGCTTGTCAAAATGGAATCTGCAGAGGAAGCTGGGGTTGTTACAGATGCAGGCAGCCACCTGGCAGGTCTATTTGCTGTTCTCCCGCTAGATAAGCTGTTGTTTTGATTTCCCCCAGTCACAACACTCCCACGTGAAGCAGGAGCTGCGTAAAAAAAAAAAAAGTTATTGTTGAAGAGCTTGGAGGATGCCACACACAACTATGGGAACAGTTTCAACCTTCTGCTCCGGAGTGAATTTCAGCTGGGGTTATTTCCAAAGCAATTTAAACCAAGAATAGGGTTGCGCCGCAGCGTTTTCTTTGTCTGAAAAACAACTTTTGTTTTTTATGTATAATTATTTTTGTTATGGCTAAGCTGTTGTTGGGCCAAGCTGCCCCCTAAAACATTAGCACTGCCAGGAAGGAGGGGAGGACCCCCAGGCAGCAACGAGGAGCTGAGGGATGGGGAAGGAGGTTCTTTTCTGCTGCCGGGAGCAGGCGATGGTGCCCCAAGGCTGAGATTTCTCCACCCGGGCAGGCGAGGAGCGTTCTGGGCAGCAGTTACAGCCTGTACCTGAGCACAGGCACACAAAAGCTGAACATGCCAAGCTGTTCCCAAAAAACGATCATCTAATCATAGCCCAGTACATTCAACGAGTTATTAAGGCAGATCCGGTCCGGCTCTCCCCGTTCTTTCAAATGCCGTGAAATGGGAGTTATTAAGACAGAGCCGGCGTGCCTGTCTCCGTGCTTTTAAAGGTTTTGAAATTGCATGTCTGTTTCGTACCCTTTCAAAGAACACCTGCCCGCTAGCACGTGTGAGGCATTTAGAAATGCAAGGTACGAAATGAAAACATTGTCAATCAGTACTGAATATGGTGCAGGAATAAAAATATACTGCCAGAAGAGATCACTGAGAGCAGGAAAAAACCCACACAAGGATCTCATAACAGAATGAGACTAATAAAATTAAAAATACAACTGACATTTTGACTCTTTGATTCAAAAAAGTAGTTTCTCCCATACTTTCATTGCTGCTTCAACTCAGCAATTTAGTAATAATCTCTTGGCTCTGAGTCAGGAAAACACCCAAGTTGGGGATTGCATTTAAGGTGATGCTGAAATGTGACACTCTTTATAAAAAAAATTATTTTTTTAGTCTCATCAGATATCTCCAGGGAAAAAAAAAGAATATTGCAAGTTTGGAGATAAAACTGGGAGAGCTGATGACAGTCTTGGATTACAGTCCCTTCCGTTATGGTCCCTTCATCCTGACAGACAGCAAACCACAGTGTATTAAGAGAAACCCTGTTCCAAACATTATTTGCCGGCAAATAATGGAGAGGAAAGGTGAAAAGTGACTTTGCTGGAGTGTGTCTCAGCAGCTCAACAAGAAGCCAAACACTCAGACACCTGGGCCTCTGCCTTCCCACCATTCCACAAGCAGATCACCACACTGCTCTCCATCAAAGAGACCTTTGGGGTTTATTTGGGAAAGAGGAGAGGCTGGCCATCTCCCTGAGGTTTGATTGTGGGTTGTTTGGGGTTTCCCCCCCCCCAGCTCTGCAGGGTGATAAACGTCTCCAGCTTCCTATTTCTAACGTCCTTGTTGTGGCGGTGGGCATGGCTCTAAGAGGTGTCGAGATGCTGGTCTTACCTAGAGGTCTTCTCCTTGCCCTTAAAAAAGGAGATGAGCAAATATCAAAAGAAAAAAAAAAAAAAGATTATGTGTTTGACTTGGCAAGGCACACGTACGCAGCAATGGTTCCTGAGCGCCTGTGTCTGCTTTCCCCATATCAAGGGGAGGTGGCAGAAAGCATCTCCATGGTCAGTACTGGGTCCAATCCCCTTCAATATATTCACCAATGACCAGGATGAGGGGATGGAGTGTACCCTCAGCAAGTTTGCTGACAATACAAAACTGGGAGGGGTGGTTGCCACGTCAGAGCCATCCAGCGAGACCTGGGCAGGCTTGAGAGCAGGGC
>VXAK01008668.1:20365-42843 GCA_013399435.1 Arenaria interpres
GCACCTTCCCCACGTGCTGTTTACTAAAGAATGGGCTGCAGGAAATTGCCAAAGGGAAGAACTGGGTCTGGTGTCACACTGTGCGTTTGAAATGCTCGGTGAACACTGTGTTCACCACGGCAAGAGGTCAGGGAGGAGGCACTGGGGCTCAGGACTCTTCCTTGGTGAGGGTTACTGTAAAGAGGGGAATTAGTCTGTTTAACATGTAAATGTTTTCCAACTCGTGGTTTCGCAAAAGCAAACAAGTTCTCCAGCATCAGCCATTGGTGACCAGGGTTCCTCTATCAGAGAGTTGGGGGGGTTCAGCCTGGAGAAGAGAAGGCTACAGGGAGATCCTCAGAGCCCCTTCCAGTCCCTCAAGGGGCTCCAGGAAAGCTGGGGAGGGACTCTGGATGAGGGAGGGGAGCCCTAGGAGGAGGGGGAAGGGTTTGACCCTGAAAGAGGGGAGATGGAGCTGAGATGTGGGGAAGAACTTGTTTGGTGTGAGGGTGGTGAGAGCCTGGCCCAGGTTGCCCCGAGAAGCTGTGGCTGCCCCATCCCTGGAGGGGTTCAAGGCCAGGTTGGAGGGGGCTTGGAGCAGCCTGGTGTGGTGGGAGGTGTCCCTGCCCAGGGCAGGGGGTGGCACTGGATGGGCTTTAAGTTCCCTTCCAACCCAAAGCAGTCTATGATTCTGCATGGTCGCACCAAGGCTGCACCTCCTGCATCTCCGCTGGACGCTGGCACCACAGGAGGTAAAGAAGTATGTCGAGGAGGGGTTTCACCTTGGACAAATGCAGCAAAACATATAACCCATCCTGAAAAGCAACCTTTAATTCCAAGGGGTCTTTCTCCTAGGGAAGATTGTGTACTGACCGTGCGCCTTGCAGGTTGGAAAATGTTGGGAGCCAGCCCAACCTAATGGACACCTCATGGATGTTGACACTGACCCCAGCGCATGGTCCTTCACCACCTCTGATGGCTGACCTCTGGCTGCAGCCCTCAGCTGAGAAGTGGTGGGGAGTATTTACATCTGCTGGAGTTCCGTGGCCAACACTGAAGCTGCTTAAGCTGCCACTGCCCAGGGCAACTCTGGGTCCAGAGCATCCTGGCCAGCCCATTCCCAGCACTGGGTGTCAGCCCATTTTGGGAACAACGAGCCACTGTCGCATCTTGGGAACTGACCTGCCTGGTTTTATTGTGTAAGTTTGGATGTCGTCTTCAGGTCAACCTTGTTTACCCCTTTAGTTTTTTTCTACTACTTGTCAGGCAGGTATTTTTAAACAGCTCTTTGGAAATCATCTCTTTTGTCTGTTATGTATCTAAAATCCTCTACTTCTCTGATCTGATAGACAGTTTCAGTAAAAACTTAAAAAAATAAACCAGTATCAAAAAACTTGCCTGCTTGCAGACCACAGCCCCCACCCATAATAGGTCTTTATCAAATGTGGAACTGCTGGCCCAAGATAAGACGCTCTTGCTCTTTTTAAAACCACAACCTGTCTGATACCAGCAGAATCATAATTTGCACAGTGACTCCACGAAGACACCCATTTGACCTTTTTCCAGCTTCCCACATTATCAAGAGCAAGCACCTCTGGGGCGCAGCCTTCTCCTTCCACCTCCCTGAAACAATGGGTGTCCACCAACCCCTCCATCAGCGGCGGTCAGAGCCTCCCAGGACCTCGGAATAACAACAGGCAACAGGGAAAAAAGGCTTTGGGTAGTACGAGACAATCCTACGGCTGGTGGAGAGCTGCTTATATGACGTTTGTAGGAGTATCTCCCAAAAATAAATGCTTGCAGGCAGATTTATTTTCCAGAGGAAAATAAGCCCTTTTGCCCTTAGCAAATAGAGCTGCAGCTTCTCCTTTTCGTGAGCTTTGCCCATTCCTGGATCCCTCGCTGACTGCGGCTGCAGGGACACACAAAACCTGTCCACAGCAGGAAAGGGGCACCTGAACGGTGAAATCCAGGCTCTCATTCGCACACACTTGGAAATTTTCTGTTAGAAGGGAGTCCGTGTTGTGTTTCCACACCAGCCCCGGGCTTTGCATTAGAGCTGCCATTAACGAGCGCCTCGGCTTCTCTGTCAAACACCCACGGCTTCGGTGCCTTACTACAGAGAGCGGGTCACTGCTCAATCAGACTAATTGCTTGATTATGGACGCAAACATTCTTAAAGTAAAAGCTGCCAAGTATTTAACTTTGTTCTCTGTTTGCTTAAGATCTTTCTGTTGGAACCTGCTTTCCCAAAGCAAGCCATGCCTGCCAGCAGCCGAGGACAGCCAACACCATTAGTTCTTTTCTATTAGTTTTGTGCATTTCTGCCTGTTTTCATACACCATAGAGGTTCATGGTGAGTAGTCTCCAGCTGATGACTGTTATTGAGCATTTGTAGCTGGAAACCGCAGTCTGACCATACTGCAGTTCCTGCTGTATTGTTCTTCCAGCAAAAAATGGGCAGCCTGTATCACCTTAGGTTCTGAGTTTACATTAGGTTCCAAACTTATAGATACATATGTAAAGTTAGGCAAGATGAACCCACTTATTTGTCTGTTACAGGATAGTCCGTAATTCCATAAAATCCATAGAGTTGTTGTTAGTCCTATGTTTTCATACAGGAAAATATAACAAGTGCTACCACTGTCCATTGTCTTTTTCTATCTTCCAGTCCAGCCCACCTTCCATGGCCAGAAGGAAAAGAACTGTCAGGAGGCAGCACACTTGTTTCTTCCATTTTGAGCACACAAGTTCCAGAGTCACCAGGATTTTTTTCTTTCATTATCATAGGATGCAACTTCGTGTCACAACTAACCTTAGTTCTACATGTATTTGCCAAAGACTATTTTCCATAAAAAAAGTGGGTTTTTTTCCTTTCTATCTGAATTCCACTTCAAAGAAATAATGATCTGGACTAGGCCTGTCTATTTCCAGGGCTGTAATTCTGAACTATGTGATCCTCTGAATCAATAAAAGCAGCAGCCTGAAGTTAGAAAGCTGTAAGCTGTTTATCTCCTGTACTTCTGAAGGGCAGCCCCGTCTCTAGCAAATGCCTCAAACACCAGGAACAGAACAAAAATTGCCATTATGTTAAACCCCAGCCAATTTCTTCCACAGTCAGAGCTTCTGCAGCAGTTGGGTTGCTTAAGGCTAAGTGCAACAACCCTAAGAAAGATGAACTTCCACTAAATTAAAATGAGGATTAAGCAGCACATGTTTTTTTTTTTTATTCAAGGATGATACATTTTTGTATGTTTTTGCCTTTGTTAGGGCTTTCATTAGCCAGACCGATCAGGCCAATCTCTCCCAAACTGAGCCATGGGTGAAGAGGTTCCTCCTCTTCCTGGTAGAACACACCAGCTGGTGCTGCGCTCATTCTGAAACTGCCTCTTTTTCCATTACACGCAAAGCAAACGCTGGTATCTTTGAGTACACATGTAATTTCTTGCCCATGTGCTGAACAAACACCGCTCTTATGGAGGCAGAGCTGCTGCGTTTCTCCTCCGCATGCCCCAAGTTGGGGACGACAGTGGAAACAAGCAATGTTTTAAATTCCAGCTTAAGATGGCATAGCCACGATGTTGTTATAGGCATGATGGAGGTAAAACAGCAGCATGAGACACCTTGAAGCAGGCTCCTAGCTGAGCAGAAATACCTAAGCCTTATTTGCAGAACAAATTAAGCTACAATTGGCCAGTTACAGAATCATAGAATCACAGAATGGTTTGGGTTGGAAGGGACCTTAAAGCCCCCCCAGTGCCACCCCCTGCCCTGGGCAGGGACACCTCCCACCACACCAGGCTGCTCCAAGCCCCCTCCAACCTGGCCTTGAACCCCCCCAGGGATGGGGCAGCCACAGCTTCTCGGGGCAACCTGGGCCAGGCTCTCACCACCTTCACAGCAAACAAGTTCTTCCCCAAATCTNCCTCACCCCCCACCATCACAGCCATCATCCCCCCCCAGAGCCATCCTCTCCTCCCCACCCACCACCCAGGGTGCCCTTCTGCAGCAGATTTTGCATCTCTTTAAGTAATTCTTTAAGAATTTTAAGAAACTTCAAGAACACTTTTGCCTCAGGCATGAAGGATGGTATTTCACATCATTAATGTGTCCCAAAGCCAACACCGATATTCCAAGGGAGCTGTCAACCCAGGAAGCCACAAAACGTGGACGGTGGCAGTTGTGGATGCAAACTCCGCCGCGCCAATTTCTGAGAGCTCTCCTTTTCAGAAACAGCTAAAACCAGTTGGGTTTTTTTTTGGAAACAGCTCTTCTACGCTTCACTCATTTAGAAAACCATTGAGTTCCACAGCAGCTGCTGGGGCAGGTGTAGGTGTGTGCGGCACGTGTGTCCCTCCCCGTGTGAGGTACGTGTGCCTCGTGGTACAGCACCCCTGCTTCCCTCCGCAGCTGGAACACCCTTCTGCCACAAGACAAAACGCAGCTCCTTCCCCAAGTCTGTCCTTTCTGATGATAGAGATTACCTGGGCGATAAAAATTTTCAAAGATCAATATCTTTAAACTGACGAAAAGTCCCCAAGAGGCGAGTCTGCAATAATGCTGATGTACCTTTATTAAAACTAATTTGGCTTGTCTATTTAATAACAATTTTGTGCCAAAATTTACCTTTCCAATTGACCTGTTTATTTATTATTAGCACTATACTTACTTAGGCACTAACAACTGAGGCCTGGATGCCATTTTAAAGTACTAATTTTAGAATGTGTATAATAAATGTGGAATTTTTTTCCTAATAAATACCCCAAAGGTCTATTTGGAATTTGGGCTGCAGCTTCAGGCATTTCAGGGCAATAGCAAGGGATGAAAATGACAACCTGTTTTATTGATTTAATAGTTAATTTATACTCCCTCTGCAGGAACCGGTGGCTTGCGGGGGGGTTACATCATTACCTGGATGGTGCAGGAGGTGGCCCGTGGAACAG
Organism: Arenaria interpres; assembly: GCA_013399435.1. Lineage (NCBI taxonomy): Eukaryota > Metazoa > Chordata > Aves > Charadriiformes > Scolopacidae > Arenaria > Arenaria interpres. The sequence goes on from VXAK01008668.1 coordinate 25,288, forward strand.
GATTCTGCCAGATTGTGTCAGCCACCAGCCAGGGGTCCCCAAAGCCCAGGCGTGCAAAGGCAAACACAATCCCCCACCCAGCAGGGAACACCTCCCACCTCCAAAAGATCGACCCACATTTACGCACAGGGGAAAAAAAAAACTCCCTTAATTGTGAAACCGATGTATTGGGATCGGTCCCCACAGTATGCAGTCTGTGAGCAGCAAAAGGAGGAAAAAAAAAAGGGATTTGGATTGCAAATTACTTTAGAGTGATATTTTTCTCTATATTTTGGGTCAGAAATTTCATGTCTCACTTGGATTTAGCCCAGAACTGCAATCACACTAGAAGAAAAAGGCAACATGGGGAGAAAAAAAGCTTTTAACTCACAAAAGCATGAATTATTTGGGAATGATGAGGCCTTTAAAAAAAATAATCTATGCCACCTTCTAACACTCCTTGAAGAAAACTTTACGATATTTATTCGTTCTTACAGAAACATGGTGAACATGGTTGGGGGGAACCTCAAGAGTCTCCCAGAGTTGGCTTCCTCACGGGTTGCCTCCCCTGAGGTGGCTCTGGACATGCTGCTCTGAAGATGGGCACAGGAAAAGTACAGATTTTCCAAACCTCCAACCGTTCTCATCGATTCTGTGAAAAGTCTCTGTTTATGGTCTTCATCCTCACACTTGCTGCCCAAAATATGGTACTTCGGTCCCAATTAGACCAAATAATCACTTCATGAGTGACAAAAAATGCATCTGATCATGGCTTCCACCATGGAGGCTCATGATGGTCACTCCTGCACATCCCACATTAAATTATTTATTCTGTCAAGAATCAAATCAGCCTCATCAACAATAGTGTTTGAATGTCATTTGAGGTGATCTCTCCAGGAGTCAACACCACATGTTGTCCATACATTTAATGTATGGACATTAAATGGCAACTATTAATGCTGGGGCTGGTGTGACCATCCCCAGGGGACCGTGGCCGTGGTGGGGCAGGATGGGGTGTGAGTGTGCAGTTGTGGTACTGATGGGCAGAAGTCATGGGATGAGGATGTGCCACCACTGCCCCATCGCTGGAAACATTCCAGGTCGGGTTGGATGGGGCTCTGAGCAACCTGATCTGGTGGGAGGTATTCCTGCCCAGGCCAGGGGATGGGACTTGATGGTCTTTAAAGGTCCGTTCCAACCCAAACCATTTTACCATATCCCACCTTCTACAGCAACTGCAACTTCAACAAAGCGTGTTGTGAGAGACCCAACAGCCAGGAGGGACCTGTGAATTTCTGGAAGAATTATAGATTCAGCCATGGGAAATAGTGGAAAAAGCTGCCTATGCAGAAAATAACAAAAGCTGCCTATGCAGAAAATAACATGCACGGTGCACAAAGGAGACCAACCCCCAGCTCTCACAGGGACAACCACTCCTCAGGGTTAATTCTAAAGTGTGAAATTAATACTCTCTTGCATGAGGCTGAAGATGTTTCCAACATTCTCCTGGACTGCTTTGTTCTGATTTGGTGTAATACTTATATCTGACAATGTTGCAGCTGCACGAAGAAAATGAAAGACACACATTTTTCTCCAAAATGGAGAATCAGTTTCTGAGAAGACAGATCTCGCAGGACTTCTGCATCATCATTTTAAGAGTAAGTGATTGGAAAAAAACCACAGTGGATACATTCAGAATGAATCAAATCACAAAGCTGGAGTAAACTAGGCAGGAAGAGAAATCTTCATTCAGCAAGTGCAGAAGCAGGACAGTCTTTGGTCTTTGCCCTCAGACACACTCAGCACACAATAGGCTACGTATTTCAGCATGGAATTTACTCCAAAAGGTATTCTTTGAGAAATGGCTGGTTAAAAATGGACATAAAGGATAGGGGATAGAAAAATGTGAGGAATGTCAAAGAAAAAGCAAATACAGTCATCCTCTTTATCTTTTCCTGTATTTCAAAACCTAGAGATTTTGAAAATAAATTGCAAAGAAAAAAAATGGTTTACAGTGTTAGAAGTAAACACCTTTATCTGTCTGCTTTTATGGGTGAGACAATGGGCAAATTTTTTCACAAAGTTTTTTAGCACGGTTTGGCAGCAGCAGGGATGTCAGAATTAGGCCCATTTAGGTTTTTTTTTTTAGTGCAAAATACAGAAAAGAAACAGGAATCACAGACTTTCAAGCCCATTATAACAGGCTTTACGTGTTCCCACTGGAAAAATGTTTCACAAACATTTTCTGCAAGTGCATGGTAACTTTAGCAAACCTTCCTTCTCATTTTGCATGTATCAGGAAATGGTGTGTTCAGTTACAGCCTTGTAACTTGATGGGCTCAGTCTCAGACACTTGTACAAATTCTGAAAATAAAAGGAATAAGTGTAGGCCCAAAAATAGTAAATTAGATTTTTTTAAAAAATCTGACTCAAACATGATCACAAGAGAACAGTGAGCAATGTTGTTAGCAACCCACTGGTAAGGGAAAACTTTGAAAATTAAGAATTTTATTTAGAATATGCTACAGAACCTTCTTAAAATAAAATTTCTGGTGTAGAGAAATGCTAGGTTTGAACATCTAATTATTTATTTTTCCGATATGCTTACCGTAACTTTCAAAGGTGTCACATGTACGAGAGGTTTAAGTGGTTTGTTGATAAAACACCCCCTCAGGGACGGCTGCCACAGAGTTTGCATGGATCATTCCGTATTTTTGCACTGAGCTGCCTAATGAAAAGTTTTCACATCTTTTTTGGGTTTCATTTTCATAACCCTGGAGGCTGTTTATTTTGCTTAGATGAATAATGCATTGCAACTTTCATCTTGTGTCCTTCAGCTTAGCTTGTGTCAGAGCAATTTAAGAGCTTTATGTACAGAATCTACAAATAGGCACAAATTTAACATCCTGCTCGAGTGAAGTCAGGCAGAAGCTCATGCTACGTAGAAATGTGTAGAGGTGTCACATCTAACAGATTAGCTAGTGTGTTAGGAGCAAAAAATAAAGATAACGCAATGGCTCAGATCCTCCATGCCTGTACATCATGCCAGGGGAGGTTTAGGATGGATATTAGGAACAATGTCTTCACAGAAAGGGTTGTGAAGCCTTGGAAGAGGCTGCCCAGGGCAGTGGTGGAGTCACCATCTCTGGAGGGATTTAAAAGCTGCGCAGACATGGTGCTGAGGGACGTGGGTTGGTGGTAACTTGGCAGTGCTGGGTCAACAGCTGGACTTGATCTTAGAGGTCTTTTCCAAACAAAATGATTCTATGATTCTATTTACTCTTTCAAATACAAGGTAAAAAAAAAAAAAAAAGAAAACACTTAAAAAAAGTCTAGCAAGTGTTTCTTTGTGTGGCCTCCACCTAATCCCACCCTTTATCTCCTGAAACCCCTGCATCCTGCCAGAGCTACAGAAATGCATTTTACAGTCGGTCAGTGAAGTGGTGGCACAGGCTGGGGGTTGCCTGAGTGAAGGTTCTCTTCTTTTTCTTGGTCTTCTCCACCATCTTGAGACGAGTGAAAGGATTGTGGCTTCACGTGTCCCCCAGGCGAGGCAGGTCCCTCCTTTCCATGTCAACTCACTGGGACAAGATGGTGCTTGTGGGGACCCTGGACTGTGCAGCGCTTATTTGGGTGGGGACCACTGGAGATGGCCCAGTCCAACCCCTGCTTAGGACAGGGTCACCTCCAGCAGGTTGCTCAAGGCTGTGTCCATCAGGGTTTGAAGGTCTCCAAGGATGGAGATAACCCAAGGTGCCTGGGGTTGACCCTGGGTCTGTCAGAGACCAGAGTGCTGGGGAAGCCAGGGTGATGCCCACCACAAATATTTAGATTTTTCTTACTGCCAGTGAGTTCCAGGAGAGCTGGAATCTGGAGTTCCTCTGCCCTGGCAGGAATATGGTTATTTGGAGGTGGACATGGCAGCTACCAGGCAATTTGAAGATTGCTGCTTGACAGAGTATGAAAAACCATGGCTCTAGAAGTAGGGAAATAGCCTGCAAGGTACCTGGAGTAGTCTTTCTTCCCTGGAGAACCCTCTGTGGTTTTACATTCTGCATCTCATGCAAATCATGGTCCAGAAGAAGAGCTTGCACGGTAAATGCACAAGCACAGTCAGAAATATGGAGAACATGAGTTAGAAGGAAAGACTGGAAGAAAAGGGTCTGTCTAGCCTGCAGGAAAGAGAAGGGAGAAATTATCAAAAGCTTCCAAACTCTCCAAGACTGTTGCAAAGGAGAAGACAGAAACCTGATTTCTCTGCCTGTGCTGGGCAGGGTAAGAAGCATTGGATTTAGAGTGCAGGGACATCGAGGTTAAACATCAGGAAAAGCTTTCTAGAGACAGGGTGTGCTGTGAAACCTCTTCAGCAGCAGGTCAGACAGGACCCACGTGTTTTGCTGCTCCCACCAGCTGGGGGAAAGCTCGACAAGGTGGGTGCCCTCCAGCCTGAGCACTTTCTGGTGATCCCCGATGGGCAGGGTCTTCCTGTAGGAGGAGATCAAGTCGGCCACTCTTCACCCAGGACACCTAATCCTGCATAAATGAAGGCACAGGAGACACCCACCAGATACACGTCTTCCTGGCATGAGATGACTGTGCTGGCAGAGGGATGGGCAAAGCCACATAATCCCACAGAATCACAGAGTGATGTGGGGTTGGAAGGGACCTCTGGAGATCATCCAGTCCAAACCCCTGCCAAAACAGGTCCACCCAGACCAGTTCCCACAGGAACATGTCCAGGCGGGTTTGAATGTCTCCAGAGAAGGAGACTCCACCACGTCTCTGCAGAGCCTCTTCCAGGGCTCTGCCACCCTCATAGGAGAGAAGTTCCTCCTCATGTTGAGATGGAATTTCCCATGTTCTAGTCTGTGCCTGTTCCCTCTTGTGCTGCCACTGGGCACCACCATCCTCCTGACACCCACCCTTTAAGTATTTATAAGTGTTGATGAGATCCCCCCTCAGCCTTCTCTTCTCCAGACTAAACCCAAGTCCCTCAAGCTTTCCTTCTCAGAGAGATGTTCTAGTCCCCTTTTGTCTTCATAGTCCTTTGAGGTACGCTCTCCTGACCCATGCTGCCAGGACAAAGCCCATGTGTCATCTCTATCATCACAGGAACTAGGAACTAGGAGTCACAGAATCATAGAATTGTCTGGATTGGAAGAGATCTTTCAGATCATCTAGCCTACGCATTGGCTGAGAAAAACTATCATAGAATCATAGAATTGCATGGGTTGGAAGGGAAAGAAGGGGTAGGAACTCCATGCCCCACCCTTAACTCACTCTGGTCTACTGGAACTGCATCTTCACTGGCATTGACAAGTGAAGATTTGGCCCCAACTCCTTTTCCTGCACACACCATCGACATTGAAGCCGGTGAGGGGCAATGGGCTTTCCTGATTTTGCTCCATTTGTTTAAAACAGGAGATCAATTTTTTAATCTTTCAGCACAATTTTAATTTTTGTTGGGGAATAGTCCTGAATTAGTTTTATCAAATTAGGGATTAACCTGTTTTAACAGCTGCAAAAGATGCTTCAGGACTGCGTCTCATGGTGACTTCTGTAGAGAACTATGGCTTTATCGCTTTAGTTCCTGTCCAACGCAGTGTGGTGCACAGCAAAGCTCGTAGGGAGGATGATTAATGTTTCTTTTAAGACCTTTCTGTTCTGTTATCACTCCACAAAGCAAGGTGGGCAGAAGAAAGCATATGAGCAGGGTTAATTTTCTCTGCCTATCTTAATAAACAGCCTGTGAAATAGAGTAACTCGGAACTCAAAAACTGTTTTCCTGTTTTCTATGAGGTTTCACTTGTTATTAGCTGGATGTAAGCCTGCTCATATATATGCCATGTCCTCCTAAAGAAACCCAAACAACAACAACAAAAAAAATTTTAAAAAAGGAAAATCCATTGTATTCCCTTTCTATCAGCCAACAACTCAATAAATGTCAAGCAGGCAGACTGCAGGAGAAGTGAAATGTTCTAATAAAGCAGCTTCACTACTGTTGTAAATGGGTGCAGGTGTACCTCAGAAATTGGGACAAAGAACTTTCTGCCATCTCTTGTTCATGTAACAGAAACAACAACCAAAAAAATAAAAAGAAAGGAAAAAAAAGAAAGTAATTTAGACCAGTGACCACTAATGTGCACATTGCTGTTATCCCAGGTAGTTAAAAATATATGGGGGTGAATGCACATTCTTAAAGAGCTTATAAGCCTGCCAGGATTTCAGCTTTGCATATTTGAATTTGCACTTACAAATTCCCATGTATTGGAGTTTTGGAAACCGTCTTTCGAGCATACACCTGACTTAATTAACTTGGAAAAAGTCTTCTGCACAGAAAAAATGGTGCATAAGTACTTTTTGTTGGATTCCACCAAGCTGCACACTTCTCTAGGTAAAACTACATTAACCAGCAGCTTGGTGCATGACATGACACGATTCTGACTGTGCAGCATGGTTATTAAAATGTTGATTATGGAGAAGACATTTTGATTTGTGTGTACGGTATCGGTATTTCACAGTCTTGTTTAGGGAGGAATAGGGAATTTATTCCAACAGAGTCCAAGTAGCTTGATCCATCCCAGGAGCAACCCCAGACTTTTTCTCTTGTTCCCAGCCCAGCTACGGGCATGAAGTGCTTTTGGCTGGTCACCCTCTATCATTTATCAGTAATCTCCTTCTTTCAAGCTCCTCAGGGAACGTCCAGTCCTCTTGAGCAGAGCAGTGGGATTATTGTTATTCAGAGGCTCCAAAGGGAAGAAAAAAAAAAAAAAAACAAACAACAAAACCAAAAAAGGAATGTTACAGGTTGTCAAGGCTCAGAGAATAACTCTTTTCTCTCCAGAAAAGAAAGCTCTCTGACACCTGCTGGCTCGATTTTGCCTCCAGGCGATAAAGAGAAATGGATGTTTGCTGGTGCAGCCACAGCAATGTTGGTTTATGTTGGTTTATGTGTACGGTATTGACATGAGCAGCCAAAATACACAGTGCTGCAAAGTGCTTTAAAGCAATCTGTAAGGAAGTACGCAGTTATAGTGCCCCAAATTAAATAATGCTTCATGTCACAATGCAGCCATTAAGCAGCACACAGACAAAGCTCCATTTAAGGGAGAATTTATTCCACAACTGTTCTTTTTTTCTTGAACCCTGCCCCATCTCTGGGCCTGTGGGTGCCATTGGAGGACACAGCACCTATCCGACCCACTCGCCTTCCATACCCACCTCAATCTCGTTAATCCCTTACACTATCAGATTATAGCCCGGTTACCATTAGGCGAGAGGATTTTTAAAACTCTGAGGATTCTTTCCACCTCCTTTATTGGTGTTTAAAAGAGGTGGCAAGTATTGCATCGATGCCAATAAAACCCACAGGTGCCAACACCTCCTTCAACCATAGCGACGTGTTGGATTCTGATGGCGCAGAAAAATGAAACGGGAGCACGTCAGCATAGACACACCACCCCTCCCCCCAAAAAAGAGGAAAATTCCATAGGAAAAAATATTTAATGTCATCTTCTCTCTTGGGCTGATTTTTATACCATCTGTAGGCAGCAGAATGCTGCGTGTGATCACAGAACTTCACAAACAGAGAGAAACCCATACATACGCTGCGATTGCACATTCTCCAAGCGATGCCATCACTCAGTGCCGTTAAAAGTAACACATTCACTTACTCAGGGGCAAAATTACCCTAATCAGTGCCAACTTCAGAGCACAGCACCAAAAAAGCCAGTGATGTGGCCTTGTTCAGATTTCACCGAAAGGGGATGTTTTCGGCACTGGGCAGAGTCTGCCCACCAAAGCTGGTGAGTTGTCCTGTCAATGTCTGTGCCATTCCCTGGAGCTTGGCAGGAGGGCCCCGGAGAGGAGATGAAGGATGGGCTTGCTCTCATGGGCATTGCCTCTCACATCATGCAGTCTGGAGAGCCATTTGGTGGAATTCAAATGGCAAGGTTGCCGCATGTAGCTCACTAACAGCTTCTGATTTTAAGTACTTTTTCTGCTGCAGCAGCCCAGCTACATGGAACTTTACAGTGATTTCCCCAGTGAGGACCATGATACCATTAAACCCTTGCCCCAGATAACTAAGAGTCCAAAAGCCCCCCACATTAATACAAGCATTATGTCCAAAAGAAGTATAATGAACTTACCTTCAGCTCTACTTGAAGACATTTTTCCTTCGTTTTGGATGTCTTACTTCATGTATGCCAGGAGAAAACCAGCAGAAATCATTTCATGTCTGAGCTTTCAGAAATGAAGTTCTTCTGTTTTCCTGGAGATGCCTGAGGGGTTGTGTTACCCCATTGCCTCTGCCGCAGAGAATTACTTCTAGGAAAGGGGCAAGGGAGAAATGTTTTTATGGAAATTGCATACACTAACTTAATTTTACATACCCACTGGTGTTTATGACCTTTTGGAGAAATGAGGAGAACTTGGGTTGGCAGGGTCAATGGATCACTCATGACATCAAAAGCAGACCTGCAGCTCACATAAGCCTCAAAATTGGGTTCAGACTAGCTGGTTTGTGCCAGCATCCCCTATGGCAGGTCTGTCCAGACATCTCCATACGCCCTGGGGTCCTCCAGGTCACGGTGAGTGTTGGGCTCAGCAGCTGCTCTCCTGACGCCACCCAGATCTTTCACTGGGACCCTACATTCTTGGCTATCACCAATGCCAATGTTTTTTTTTTTCCCTCAATTTAATGAGAATTTTTCAACCTTCAGTATTATTGTTTTCAGTAACTTTTACCCCAAATCTGCAAAAAAATTTTGGCAGACTTGCAAAATGAAAACAACCAAAAAACTGATGCCTCTCTTGGGTTCACACATGGAAGAGTCTGTGCAAAGCAGCTGATTGCAGAGAAAGGTTTATTTGAACAACGTCTTCCCTAGTATTTGTTTTTCAGTTTTTCAATCACTCCCAGCCAAGCAAGTGTTCAACAAACTCTTTGGGTGATTAAATTGAAGAATTAAACTATGATTACTGAATCTATAAAAACTGAAGCCACACATTCATTCATTGGAGAGATAGCCTAAATATTTCAAACCTGTCAAGTACATTCTTAGGAAACACCTCTGGTGGATGCAAAAAATGCTTTTGCCACAAGCTCAGCGTGGGTCCAACTCAGCCATGCTTTGCAGAGTAGGATGTTCTGTGCAATATTCTCCTCTCGCCAGGTTTTCTCACCACGTGGGTACTGTTGTAGACTTTGATGACCTCTAGCAGTGACTTCTGAGGAGCCTTTTAAGCCATCGACGTGTAGGTGGTTTTCCAGATAACTGTCAGATGCGGACAACCGAGGCCTGCTCTCCTGGGTCCCTGATACTTATACACAATTTTTCTCCAGGGACCATTACCAGGTTGCATAATGATTAATTTGGCTATGAAAAGGCAAAGGCAGGAGCTGTGGTTTTAAGAGTGGGTCTATACCACAGAAAAAATGTTTGCATGGACTGAAGCAAAGAGGGTGGCGTGTGGACACCCTAACCACTGTTAAAAGAAAAACTATTTTCTTCATGTCACATAAAAACACAAGAATGCAGAGAAACCCTTCTGATGAGTACATGGGTGAAGGGTTGTCAATGGAACCATGTTTTGGAGGGTGTGCAATAGCTCTGGACCTGGATCCACAGGTAAAACCTCTTCTAGATTTGCCTGGCTGGGGAAAAGGAGGGTTTGGAACGAGCTGGTGGTACTTTTCCCCTGTAAAGGAAAAGTATGTGGAAATAGAATTATTTTGTGATTCTATGATACAAGAAGAAATGCTGGAACTGGGTGAACTGAAGGCCCCATTCTCCTCTCTCTCTTCCCAACATCTGTCCTGTCGCAAAGCCGGTACAGGACATTTCATAGAATCACAGAACAGTTTAGATTAGAAAGGACCTTCGAGCCCCCCCAGTGCCACCCCTGCCCTGGGCAGGGACAGCTCCCACCACACCAGGGTGCTCCAAGCCCCCTCCAACCTGGCCTTGAACCCCGGCAGGGATGGGGCAGCCACAGCTTCTCGGGGCAACCTGGGCCAGGCTCTCACCACCCTCACAGGAAAGAAATTCTTCCCCACATCTCATCTCCATCTCCCCTCTTTCAGTATCAAACCCTTACCCCTCTTCTTATCAGCACATGGCCTTGTAAAAATTTGCTCCCGAACTTGCCTGTTGGCCTCCTTCACATACTGGAAAGCCCTCTAAAATCTCCCCGGAGCTTTCTGCAGACTGAAAGATTTGGAAAATAAGATGGCTCATTTCCAGAAAAAAAGAAGACATTGAAAACCTCCATGTACCTAGTAGCAACAGCAATAGAAACAGAATAAATAGCAGAACAATTTGTTTGACAAATACCGGCGTTACGGAAGAATTCAACTGAACAATCTGTTTTGAAAGGTGGATGTTGGTAAAACAGGGTATTGGCACAGCAAGTTCCCACTGTGTACACACAGTTAATAATAACTGAGCCTCTTCTATCACATACTCATGTCTGCATGACATCAGAATTTTTTCCAGAATTTTTCTGATTTCCAGAAATAAGTTCTGCGTTTGCTATTATGCAACTGGAATGTTGCATCTGAGAAAGATCTCTTTAGGAATGCCTGCTTTTCAGACAAGAAAATGGTTTCCATAATGTAAAAAAATATTGAAGTCTGTGCATGCAGATGTTCTATAATGTTACGAACTGTTGTCATTATTCCTAGGAAACTATGAGCCCCTTGGTCATATGGATTCACTACAGCAGTGCGAGGTGGTTTCCGTCGTCAGTGTGTCCAAGGGCTGCCAAGTGACCACACTTTGATGATGGGTGATGGGTGCAGAATTAGGGTCTCACTTCTTGTGTTCCCTCATTCGTGCTCTCTTCACTCTTCAGTGTGTTCTCACTGGAACATGGGACTGGAACAACCTGCTCCAGTTTGGGGACCGCTGAATCCCACACAATGCTAGTGTGCAATTTTGCATATTTAAGTTGCTAAGTGTCCTCTCCTATCTTCATACTGTTTTCTAACTCACTTTGCCCAGTCAGCTTCTGTCCATCTCCTAGAAATACCCAAAGATTTGTACACATTCACAGGCAAAACTCTTAAACCACCTCCCTATAACTTTGCCTGACTTATGATTGAAGTGTAAATTGTATTACACATATTTTACATATCTTACCCATATATTTTTCAGGAGCTCTGCAAAATGTAGGTGTGGTGGACATGCAGGTGGGTGTACCCAGGTCAGCTCTAATCTTGTCATTATAGCAAATAGTAGCAATGAAAGTGATGCAGAAATAACTGGCAGAGAGCTAATGATGCCCCAGGCAGACGTGTTGCTTCTTCCTCCACATTGATGGCAACATTCCTCTGTGTTTCACTGCAAAGAGAGGATGCCGTGCTGCAATTCCATCACCTTTTGCCATGCAAACACCACTTCAGGTAGTACCGTAGACAAGGCTGTTTCCTATGACACTTACCAAAGACTCCCATTAAAACTCCATGGGAAGCTAGGAGAGCGTTCTACAGGCCAAATCTTGGCCACCTTTGCACTTGTTGAAGACTTCTCTGTGCTAGAATTGGGAAACATATGCTTAGTGGATATAAAGACAATGAGACATCTTTCTGCTCAAGAAGAAATGAAAATCACAGTTTCATTTGTCTGGCTACAACACTAGCAGAGAAAACACACTGTTATTTTGACCTTGGCAAGGTTAATTTTAGCAGCTGGTGAAGTTAGGTGTAAGAGGTTGCCAGTGACACCAAAATGAAAGTTCTTTCTGTCTCGTCTACTTTAATATTTTATATCAACTTGACCTACCTACAAATATACTTGTTCAGAAATTCTTATTTAATTTTGAATCCTGCTAAGGCATAAGGAATAAAATTATTGCTTGTTTAAATCAATTTAGTTCACTTTTAAGCCACATCAACTTTTATTATATGTTTGTATTTGTGGTGCTACTCATTTTAAATTGGTCACTGAAAGCATTTTTTAATGAATCTAAGCACTTCCGTGTGAGAAACAGAATACTCATATCATGAACACTGGGTCTGTTACTGAATTATTTTTTTTTTGTGGTCACATTAGGCCATCCTAGACCTCCTTGCTCTGTTGGGGGAAGGCGTATGTTCAGTTTCCTCACATCACTTCTAAGGAAAGAGAATAACCAGGTGACTTCTAAAAAGAGCATCTCCTCTGATGGGGCCACAAAGCACACAGCATCAAGTCGGGTCTCTTCTACATGAAATGCTTCTGTTGGACATCACTCTCTTCTCTGGTAGCTACACACATTCAATTATACTGAAGGACAGAGGTATTCTAGAAACTTTTGGGAAGAGGACACTGAGTGTAGACCTCTCCTGCCAGCACTAGGGAACACTGGCTCTCCTGGTATGTCCACACTGGACTGAAAAGATGAGGGCAAGGTGCTAAGGCCAGGTCCTTCACAGTCACAAGGACACCAAGACTTAGTTCTCCTCCACCTTTTAAACAAGAGGAGGTTTCACACAGAAGGGGAAAGCCTTAAAGCAGCCATGCAGTCCAATCCAAGACAATGAGATTGACCACCAGATACGGTCAAGTTCATCAAAGCCCACACTGACCTTACGGGAGCATAACTTGTTTTGAGCAGAGTAATGTCCCTTCGAAAGCAAATTCATTTCAACAAGGCAAGAAGCTGGGAGGGAGAAGGTCATTCCTATGCCAGCGCAAGATGGTCTATATCCAAAACCATTAATACAAGGTTGAAGGTATTCTCCTTGGCAGAGGGGCTTTCATGACCGGCTTAGAAGGAGATTGCTGCATTTACTCATTTGTACACACATTTTATCGAGTCTGAATACATCAAAAGGTGGGGCCACAACCAGCCACTGCCTGAAATCCGGGTGGAAATTTCCATGTTCCGGTATGACACACAGGCAGCTGAGCCCTGTTCCAATTTCTGGTTTGTTCTTTTTAAAGTGGATTTAGAATGGGATGTTGATCACCAGACGTGTGCTAGGGAGAAGGCCTCCTACATTTTGCAGCTGAATGAAGAGAGACGTTTCTTGGTGACTCATGCGGCCGGGCTGAGTATTTTCTGTGGCAAACCCTGAATGCCTGAAGAGCATCGCTCCACTTGCCCATAGACACAGGTCTCTGGGCTGGAGAGGAGCCAATTTCATCAATACAGATGTCAGTGGGATATATTTGGAAATTCAAAATCTGTGTTGCTGATGGACCGACTTCGGGCACAATTTGCTGTGAATTGGGCTTTCCAGGGCTGTGATGTGAGAAGGCAGAGTAATGAGGAAAGGAGGAAAGCAGGCACTTGACTTTTTTATGATGTTCCCTCTCTGCTAGATGTAAATATCTGTTTGCTTTTCTTCTAATTTGAAAGAAGTGCAGATGAAAGCCAGAGACAAACAGATATAGTAGCATTAGTCATTATGTTTTTTTTAAACTTTGAAGTCCTTCAGAAAAGTGCTGTGATTTCACTTCCTCCATTCATTGGTCATAGGACTTAATGAAATAATTTGGAAAAAAAAGTCTATTTTGGGGTTACTTAAAAGCTGTTATTTTAAGCATTTTCTATTTCTTCAGTGTAGGCTATTCAATATAATGTGTTGCTTCTTCTCTCTTATTTAATAACTGACATAGCTTAAGTAAGAAAATAGCATATTGCTGTTTTCCCATCTGCATCATAATGACTATTAGTTCATACTATATTTATGCTTTACCCTCTGAGAATCTTCCTTCCCATAAAGAAGTGCAGATTCTTTTCAAAAAAACAAATGATTGCAGAAATATAACAACTTCAGCAAGACCTATTCTGGGAGAGGTTACTCAACACAAGCAGAATGTTTGGGGAAGAGAGAGGCTGAGAAAGGGCTTCCTGAAGCTACAGGTAACTTGTTAGAAGGACACTGGTGTGTGCTGGGGGGTGGGACCAGCTCCAGGCGGCTGCTGTCCCTCATGAAGAGCAATTTTTCTTTGTGATTCCAGGTAGGACAGAGACAACAAGCATGTTACAAGACCTCGCTAAGTGTGTGTTTGCCATCTCCTGGCTGCCCAAACCCAGGCAAATGTTTCCCAGGCTTTTGTGACCCCTCTGAAGGGAGACCTCCAACAACTTGAGCATGAAACAGAAGTCAAGTAGAAAAAAAAAAAAAATGCTAGAAAAACACAAAATGAAAGATTGCATCATAATGCAATGCCTCTTTCCCAGGCTCCTGAAAAGACTGAATATAAGGTTTATCTAATAGCACAATAAAAATTAAGCATCTGACCAAGGGGAAAAACACCTGCCCCTATGCTTAATACCACATGCGTTACTAACAGCACTGGAGGTACTTCTTTTTGTACAAATATTTTATGGTCTCAACCTCACTTTCAAACACTGGTGTTTTAAAGCAAATTCTTAAAATCATCTCTTTTCAGGTATATATCAGTATATCAAATTAAATATAAACTCCTATCTGCAAAAACATCCATCAGCTTCTGGTGCTTTTACAAATCTTGGTTGTCACTCATGAGGAGCACGTGTGATGTTGGATGCATCTTTCACACGAGCACTGGCTACGTTCAACACATAGACTTAACTGTGGTCACTGAATTCTCCCTATTTAAAAGAAAACCGGGAGTCCTGGCAAAGAAAAGTAATTACCAGCAGAGTAAACGACACACCATTCAGAAACAAGCTCACAGTCATTTAATGAAAAATTTCCCCAATATGGAACAATTTCAATAGAAAAAGTGGGATTTTTTTTTTCCCTATTACAGACCAGGCAAACCAGAAATCCTATAGAGTTTTGCCTAAAAGCCAATTTGGTTTCCTGATATTTTGCTTCTTTTATCTGGGCATTTTTTTCAGAAACTACAGTGTGCAATGCAATACATATTTTATGTGTTCAGATTTAAAATGTAATTAAAAAAATAAAGAAAAGGAAGATGACACAGGAAGGAGGGGTATTCAGACAGGAGCTATCTCCTGAGAACAAAACTCCTGTCTACGCTGAGCAAGAGAGAAGGTTACAAGTCAAGACACAGAAGCTGAGGACCTTTCTCGCACCGAACCCATTTGTGCTACGTTTCAAGATGGGTCCTGAGTCTATGAAACCCTCTGAATCCATGGAATTAATTTTGGGTCAAGCACGTCAAGATTGCTGGAGATATGCTGAAAACATGATCATTGGGTCTTTCCCCAAAAGATTTCCATGCCTTCTGCAGGTGCCAAAAAATAATTTAATTTCTCCCTCTCCTTGAAGATTTCTTTGTCTTCCTATAAAGAGCAGGAGATTTTCCTCCAAAGGAGGTGTCGTGATGCTCCCCATTAGCCCAGGTCTCATCAGGTGACCAGGGCTGTTTGGTAGAAGAAAGATGTCATCTGAAATGGGCATCTCCTTCCTGGGTGCTGCTGAGAGGGGACATTGGGCCAGCCTGATGTGGACTGTCTCTGTCCCTGTCCTAGGCTGGGAACAGAGGAGACGAAAAGGCCATGTCACACCAAAGAACATGGCCTGCACTCACCAGGTTGGCTTCCCCAGGTGCTTACTGTTGTCTGCTGAAATGGCAAGAAATCTTGGCTAATTTTCCACCCATCTTTCCAACCTTTTCCTATTATGAGCACCGCTTGCTGTTCTAGTGCTCACCAAACAGACCCATAGCTGTCATAGCAACCAAACTGTTTATTTCACTTGACCCAATAAAAATTATCCATTAATTTTGTTTACATGTACCCTGGCTATCCTGTCAACCTAGTAAAAAAGGTCCCACCTTGACAAGCAGAGGTGCATCTTTGGGTACACGAGGAGCAGTAGGTACCTTGGAGACAGATTAAAGGAAGGTAGAAGTAGACACGGAGTTAGATAAAGACAATTGGGATGACATTGTGAGGCTTATGAATGGGCTTTTAACCTCTTTCCATCACCTTTAAAGCAGTATGCAAGTATCTGATGCACGAGCAGATGGTGGACATGTCTCCTGGCTTCCTAAACAGCCAGCTCAGGTAATGAGAATCTGGAAAATCCATATTCTGTGTTGTCCTTGTTGCAATGGTGTTATCTCAGATGGAGATGCCTTGTTTGCTCCTTAGCCTTCTCTTCTGGATGCTGGCGAGTCATTAGCTCTGGCATTCCAGAGGACAGCTGATAAATAGAAATTAATGTACTAACCAGATCCTCAAGTGATATAAGCTAAGGTATCCTCACTGAAGAATTCACCAGAACTTTCATGTGAAAATGTTTGAGTACTTTATAAATATGAAATAACACAGTCCTGTGGTATCAAAATTACTTAAAGTTCAGCATATTTAGCCACAGAGAGATTCATATATTAGGCAATAACTAATTAATACTATCAGGCAAAAAAAATACTGCACCTCAGGTTGGATAGGTGGTCCTCACAGCAAGATATCATATTGCAGACCCCAAGTGCTTGTGCTTTTGGGTAACATCACACTAAGAAAGGTTGGTTACAGACAATTGGCAAGTCTCTATAACCTTGTGTCTGTGTGTCCATGACTTTCTGTGAAGAGGAGACGAGAGTTGTCTGCTCCTGAAGTGCAATCTGTTGTTCATCCATCCAATAAAAAATAACATAACTCCTTATAGAAGCCGAGTGAAGTGAAAGTGGATGTTGGTAGCATCCAGGTGAGCATTGAAGCTCCTGGTGTAGTCCAGAGAGCTGGTGTGGTTGCTCTGCACATCCTTCACAAGGCCCCTGAGTCCATGATTTTTGCGACTTTCTGATGCATTGGCTCAACTATTTGACTGATAGTCAGTCAAATTAGCCAGTGTAGAGATCCTGTAAAGGATAGGGAAATTGCTCTGCATATTCACAGATTTGACAGAGTTGGAAGGGACCTCTAGAGATCATCTAGTCTGATTCCCCTCCTAAGCAGGGTTGCCCAGAGCACATCACTCAGGACTGCATCAAGGCGGGTCTTGAAAATCTCCAGAGAAAGGGACTCCACAACCTCCCTGGGCAGCCTGTTCCAGGGCTCTGTCACCCTCACCGTAAAGAAGTTCTTCCACATTTTTGAGTGGAACTTCCCATGTTCCAGCTTGTGCCCGTTGCCCATCGTCCTGTCACTGGAAACCACTGAAAAGAGTCCGGCTCCATCATCCTTCAACCCACCTTTTAGGAACTTCTAAATGTAGATGAGGTCTCCCCTCAGCCTTCTCTTCTCGAGGCTAAAGAGCCCCAGCTCTTTGAGCCTTTCCTCGTCAGGGAGGTGCTCTAATCCCTTAATCATCTTGGTTGCCCTACGATGGACTCTCTCCAGTAGTTCCCTGTCTCTCTTGAACTGGGGAGCCCAGAACTGGATGCAGGATTCCAGTTGTGGCCTCACCAGTGCAGAATAGAGAGGGAGAATGACCTCCCTCGACCTGCTGGACACACTTCTCCTTATGCAGCCCAGGATTCCATTGGCCCTCTTGGCGACAAGGGCACATTGCTGGCTCATGGAGATCCTGCCATCCACCAGGACTCCCAGATCCTTTTCCTCTGTAGTACTCCCCAGAAGATCCACCCCTAACCTATAGTGGTGCCTGGGGTTCTTCCTCCCCAGGTGCATTTGCCCTTGCTGAACCTCATTAGGTTCTTCTCTGCCCAGCTCTCCAGCCTGTCC
>VXAK01008668.1:42860-84828 GCA_013399435.1 Arenaria interpres
TGTCAAAAGCCTTGCTGAAGTCAAGGTAGATGACTGCTGCTGCTCTCCCCTCATCCAGCCATCTAGTTATAACATTATAGAAGGCTATCAGATTGATCAAGCATGATTTACCCTTGGTAAATCCGTGTTGACCACTTCCAATAACTTCTTTGTCTTCAATATGTTCGGAGATGACATCCAGAACAAGTTGTTCCATTATTTTCCCAGGGACAGAGGTGAGACTAATTGGCCTGTAGTTCTCTGGGTCCTCCTTCTTGCCTTTTTTGTAGATTGGTGTGATATTTGCCTTCCTCCAGTCCTCAGGCACTTCTCCTGTTCTCCATGACCTTTCATAAATGATGGAGAGTGGTTCAGCGATAGCATTTGCCAGTTCTCTCAGCACTCGTGGGTGCATCCCATCAGGGCCCATAGACTTATGGATATCTAGTTTGGCCAAGTGGTCTCTAACCCAATCCTCCCCAGCAGAGGGAAAGTCTTCCTCTCTCCAGATCATCCCCCTTGTCTCCAGGGTTTGGGATTCATGAGGGGCGGCCTTGGCAGTGAAGACTGAAGCAAAGAAGGCATTCTCCTGATACCACATACTCCTCACTAAAGAGACCCCAAAACACAGATACTATAAAAGTCTAGGGTGATCAGACAATTAATAGAGATGTGTGACCGTTGCCTCAGCCATCTACATGAAGTGTCTGAATTTGGAGGCGAGAGTCCTGTAGACCATGAACTTTTATTTAAAGGGATCCAAAGCAATTCAGTTGGATGGCTGCCATTCCTCACTCACCAGCTACAGAGTAGATGTTTCAAGGTGAAGCTAAGTGTCTAAAGGTAGGACATACAGATGTCACACCTCTCCCAGTGTTCACAGGGCTCCTATCTACACTGAGCATGAGTTACACTTAACATAGCGTTACTTCATGTGACTCCTTCCAACCTTGTTCAAACATTGACCCATTTCTGAAGAAGATGGGCACCAAGGGGTTTGGACAGGGTGATGGACCTGGAGCTCCCCAAGACTGACATCCATATGCTGTGTCCATATGGAATCTGCAGAAGTGCAGGTGGAAAGATGCTGGAAGGTGTGAAGGGATTCCTGCCCTCGTCCTTCCTTGTTCTCCTAAAATCACAGAATTAGAGAACAGTTTGGATTGGAAAGGACCTTAAAGATTGTCTAGTTCCCCCATGGAGAGGGACACCTCCCACTAGATCAGGTTGCTGAAAGACCCATCCAGCCTGGCCTTGAAGCTCTCCAGAGATGGGGCATCCACAACTTCTCTGGGCAACCTGTTCCAGTGCCAGGTTCTTCTCCCAGCCTGAGCTGTGAGTCAGACACTGAGATCAGAGGCTTGGTCATTCCTGCTGAGTGACGATCCCCTTGGTCGCCCACCCCATTGGGATCACTCCTGTAGGAGCTGCCCTGACACGCAGCCCAGGTGAGTCTGCCCTGACTCACCCTCTCGTGCATCCAGCAATGAATCACAGCCATTCCCCTCACCTCCTTTGTGTGTCAGTTACATCACTTGAAAAACAAAGAAGGAATCTTGGCTTGTGTTTTTAGGAACGACAGAGAATAAAGAAATTTTCTACTTTCACTCACCTACCCAAATATTTTTCTGTAGACGTATTTCAAAGTGCCTGAGATTTCATTGTATCATGGTTAAGCAAGGCGTTTCTATGGGACATGTAATTTTGCTTGTATATAGGTATATGTGTGCAGGAAGACAGGAAGGGCACTAATTAATAAAGTTCATTTGTAAAGAAAAGGTCTATTTTTAACTGGTCTATTTTTTTTTTGCATGATTTTCTGCTTCAGGGCTGGAACGTACCTCCCTCCTCTGATAAAGATATTCTTGTCTCCAAGGAAGTCTTCTGTCTGAAGTATGACCCACCGACCGCGTACCGTGTTTAGGCAAAATATTTTATGTTGCTTGTGTGTCATATAAGATAATTGCCAGTGAGTAATGGGAAACTGCACGTACAGCAAAATGCCTGCCTGATGCTCTGTTTTTTAACGACAGCGTTTGAATATTCCTTCCTTTGTGGGATGATGGAGCATGCACAACACTGCTGCATGTACATTACACAAACCTGAGACAAATCATAACTGATAAGGTGACACAATTCTACTGAGGCCACACTTGAAAGTAAAGTGCCGATATCCTCATCTGTCTAGAGGATCTTCTCAACCTTAGTTCATTTTGAAATTGCTTTGTCTTCCTAAATCCAACATCTTCCATAAAGTCCATTGGAAATTCATTCCTTCTTTGGAACAGTAGATAAGCATGAAGACAAGAGAAATCTGAGTGTGAAAAGAAATCCAGTTGTTTAACACCTTTGTGGAGACATGGACAGTGGGATAGAGTGCACCCTCAGCAAGTTTGCCGACGACACCAAGCTCAGTGGCGCAGTTGACACGCTGGAGGGAAGGGATGCCATCCAGAGGGACCTGGACAGGCTGGAGAGGTGGGCTTGTGCAAACCACATGAAGTTCAACCAGGCCAAGTGCAGGGTCCTGCACCTGGGACGTGGCAATCCCAGGCACAAATACAGGTTGGGTGGAGAATGGCTGGAGAGCAGCCCCGAGGAGAAGGACTTGGGGGTGTCGGTGGATGAGAAGCTCAACATGAGCCGGCAATGTGCACTGGCAGCCCAGAAAGCCAACCGCATCCTGGGCTGCATCAAGAGAAGCGTGGCCAGCAGGGAGAGGGAGGGGATTCTACCCCTCTGGTCTGCGCTTGTGAGACCCACCTGGAGTGCTGTGTCCAGCTTTGGAGTCCTCAACACAGGAAGGACATGGACCTGTTGGAACGGGTCCAGCAGAGGGCCACAAAGATGATCAAAGGGATGGAGCACCTATGCTGTGAAGACAGGCTGAGAGAGCTGAGGTTGTTCAGCCTGGAGAAGAGAAGGCTCCAGGGAGACCTTATAACGGCCTTTCAATATCCGAAGGGAGCTACAGGAGAGCTGGGGAAGGACTCTTTGTCAGGGAGTGCAGTGACAGGACAAGGGGTAATGGTTTTAAATTGGAAGAGGGGAGATTTAGATTAGATACTAGAAAGAAATTCTTTGCTGTGAGGGTGGTGAGAGCCTGGCCCAGGTTGCCCCGAGAAGCTGTGGCTGCCCCATCCCTGGAGGGGTTCAAGGCCAGGTTGGAGGGGGCCTGGAGCACCTTGGTGTGGTGGGAGGTGTCCATGCCCAGGGCAGGGGGGTTGGAACTCGCTCATCTTTAAAGTCCCTTCCAACTCTAATCATTCTATGATCCTATGACTCTCTCCCAGGGTTTCCCAGGGCCAGGTTTGCTTTTTGCATCGTGCTGTTCCAGGGGAAGCTGAAGACACTGATAAAGCTGAGTTATCAGGTCAGGTAAGTCACTGCCGTTCCACAAAGGCTGGGGGGGTGAAGGCCATCTACAGTAACTGAGGGTCTGCTCCATGTGAAGAGATATCGCTCCCTCCATCCCCAGTAAAAAGCTATTTCTTATGAAATTTGCACTGCTTTACGGACAGCACAGAAACTACTGCTTTTCATGTTAGTGGAGGTCCCACCATTCTCAAACTGCATTAATATTTTAATATTATCTGGTTTCCACAGCTTGAATTAATGTAAAAGACTATAATTAGCCTTACTACTAAGTATCTTTTTATAAGTAGGAGGAATTATGGGTTACTTACAGAATATTAGCAAGGTCATGTTATGCATGATCTTGCTGAAAACATTGCCCTGCAACGTTTCCAGGCACAAGGTCAGTCTTTTGAGGCTCAGGCACTGGAGTCTAATTAAATAATGGCACCTCAGGGCACTAAATTAAAAAAAACCAAAAAACAACACACCACCACAGCATCAGAAGTAGGCATGGAGCAGAGGTTAGGATCTTGGAGGTTTGCCATTGCTGCAGGACTAAGGCTACGACAATGATGTTATAACCATAGAAGGTATTAGAGGATCCTTGCCCCCCCCGTCAAGAACATGACATTATTCCCCAATGGTAAAGGGCGTTCCAGCACGTTTAGTTCCATGCCATTGCTAAATGGGATTTTACAATGAATCCTTTGCTGAAGACAGAAAGTGGAAGAAAAAATCTTGACCAAGGGAAGAAGTTAAAAATATTTACAATAGAATATCTGGGAAGTGCCACAAACGCTTTTTTTGTTTTGTTTTGTTGTGGTTTGCGTTTGAGCAGGAGATTAACAAAGGGCTTTCTGGAAAGTATGATGTGAAGAAGACTCATACATCCTGATAAATATGTAAATATGCTGCAAATCCATGATAATCACCACCAGTTCCAGCTCCCATGTGCTGGAGAACTCCCATGCTCCTTGGAACACGGACTCCTCTCCCTTTGGGCAGCTGCACAGAGCAGCAAAGAAGTTCCTCCTCAGCTTGAGATGGAATTTCCCGTGTTCTAGTTTGTGCCCGTTGCCCCTTGTCCTGTCCCTGGGCACCACTGAGAAGAGTCTGGCCCCAATCTCTTGCCCCCCACCCTTTAGCTGTTGCTCAGCATCAAAGAGGTCCCCTTTTGGTCTGCTCTTCTCCAGCTGAACAGCCCCAGGTCCCTCAGCCTTTCCTCAGCAGAGAGATGCTCCAGTCCCTCATCATCCTCGCAGCCTCTGCTGTACCCTCTCCAGCAGTTCCCTGTCCTTCTGGAACTGGGGGGGCCAGAACTGGACCCAGTGGTCCACATTATGTACCACAAATGCATCATTATAATGAATCAATACTGTGCTAATGGTATTAATTTGTTCCTATTCAGAGATGCTATGCTTTCCTCAGTGGCTGCTGCAGCGGGTTTTATCATGACAAAGATTCACAAAGGCTCTTGGTCACTGCTGCTGGCAAATGCTGGCCACCAGCAGCTGTCCTGCACACTGTGGACAGGCTGGCAAGTCTCACAGCAATATCCTGATGAGTCTGGCCACTACTTCCCTAGGACCACAGTTTTCAATCTTTTTCAGTCTGAAGACCTCTAAAAATCTTCTGCTGGTGGTGTGGATCGTTGCACCACAAGTTAAACCTACAGACAACAGCCTTTCTTACTTAGTCCTATCTCACAAATCCATTACAAGTAGTCCATGGGTGCCAGGAGTCTGCAGACCAGGCACTGGACAGTCCTGCTTTAGGAAAAAAGATTAACTTCTGCAATTTCTCTGGTTTATCACGCTTGTCAAATGGTATTTGGTACATGGTCACCGGCTCAGAAAGTACTGGATGAATTTTCCCATGTGATCCTTCCTGATTCCCCGGGATGCGGGTGGTCCAGATCCGTATCTGAGGTGGGACATCCAAGCACCATCTTCTCCATCACTTCTTCCCGATGCACATATCAGTCCTTCAGGTCACACGTGGCCTTTGGGAGGCCACCTGCAGAGCCGGACAGGGGCAAGTAGAGACTCAGATTTCTTTGGAGAAGTGCAGGAGCCAACACAGATGTGAGATGAGAGCATCTTGTTGTAATTTCTTCTCCTGTGCTCTCCTGCTTGGGTCCTAGGACACTACTGAAGGCAGCTCTCCCACTGAGAGGCCAGCCTCAGTCCTCGTGGCTGTGTTTGGTGTCTTCTGAACCTTAAATTGCTTCATGCAACCCATAAGCATAAAGTAAGCTCTGACGTTTGTTTTCCCCAGGAAATTCCATTGCTTCACGCCTGCCCTGAGATGTCACCACTGTGCCACGGAGGTCAAGTGCAGATGTTTTGAGCAAGTCTCTGATGCTGGAGGAGATGTGTGATTCCCTGCACCATTGGCTGAAAAAAACCAGATGCATCCAAAGAGCAAGCCAGGCAATCCGGTGTGTCCGGGGAATGAGCCCATCCCTGCCCATTCTGGGGGGAGGCCTTCTACATCCTGCTGGGCAGCTCCAACCCAAAATAACCCCATCAGCAGCTCCAGCAGCCTCCTGTAAGACTGTTGTAGGCAACCGGAAACACCAGAAAATGTTTTCCCATCTTGAATGTCTAAACTGTATCTCACATTTGAAAAAACTCTTGACTCCTCTGTTTTCCTCTCCCCAGGTATTGCAAGAGTTCAGTTCTGAGGTGTGAAACTTGCTGTTCCCTCCCCATCACTAGCAAGGGAGGGCTGCTGGTGCCCTCCATCCTCTTAAAACAACATTTTGCCCCAGTTTAGTTCCAGTCTCCCAGTCTGTAACCCTTTTCTGCCTTGATTAGAACCCCTGGATGTTTCACCCCCCTCTCCTCTTCTCCTGCCTCCCGTCCCCTCTGCCCACAGCTGCCCAGACCTTCACAAGCAGCAGAGACCGCTCATCCCCAAAGGTTATAAACTGTGGGTCTGGAATATAACCCGGTGCCAGAGCGAGAGCAAGGAGTTATTTTCCGAACGGGATGTCTCTTGCACAATTGAGAACTGTGTTCATTTCTCGGTTTTAGGGTAGGGTGGATATGCATTGTGTGGGAACTGTGTGAGTTCCAAATGCGTGTACTTAATCCCATCCCTCTCCTTGCGGTTCTCCATAACATAGATTTAAGAGACAGACTTCATTTTATGCTTGTGAGCATGATCCTGATATCCTGAAACTAGGAACTGCAAAGACAATAAAAGGCAACTCAAACCAAGCCCCTAAACAGCCCCTAAAACAGAGCAGTGGAGCGGTTTGTGTTTCATGCACTCTTTGATTATCATCTGAACCCAGCCCAAGAGAATAAAATCCGACCTCTCAGAAGAATTTTAGTGTCTTTGTCCAAAGAGCTCCAAATTCCGGTGTGGTGCTTATTCAGTTTATATTAAGCAGGTAAAGGAGAGCTCTCATGTTTCATAAATAATGCAAAATTAATAGTTACTTTTTAAAATATGAGCTTTCTTAATTCTTATAGTTTAACTTTAGGGCTTTATTTAAACTGAACAGCAAAGCTTCGTAGTTTCTCTGGTTCTTCTTCCCCTGCTCTCCTGTACTAAAGGTGAAACAAGTCTACCCATGGGACTGACAGGAGGGCAGGGCTTGGTCCTACAACTGGATCTTCTCTCCAGCTCCTTGAGCACATCTCCTCTGGATTGCATTTTTGGGACTTCAGATTCAACCTACGATAAATGGAAGGATGCTGGGAGGGCAATTCCCCTTACCTGAGTAAGGTTCAAGGTAAATTTGATTAATATTCCTTTAAATGTGTGTGTCAGGCAGCAAAATTATTTTTTCTTCCTATGGGAAGTGCTGCCTTCAGAAGGCAACGTGATTGCAACGCCAGCTCTCTGCAGGCGGGATGGCACAAGGATGGCAGAAAAATGAAAAGTCTGCCAGCATCAAATCCTCTGAAAGCAAACAGATGCCAAACCTCAGGGGCCCGAAATGGTTTGCTAGACGCTGGCATCTATCACAGGCCAAGGATGGGGTGAAACAACAAGATTTCATCACTGCAGGGTGACAAGTGTTTTTTCATCTGAGGCGCTCTTCTTCCCACCGCCGCACTCCCTATTCAGGCGCAGGCAGATGGTTCTCCTGGAGGCAGACGACAGACGGCTGCCAACAGAAAGTCACTCCCTGCCGTAACACAGCCTTGCAGATATTTTCACAGAAACAGTCAAAAGGAAAGCCAGGGTTATTTAAAACATAGTTTAGTATCAAAAGGAGATGTCAAGGTACCCCAGATGAAAGGAGTTCCTGTTTTGCTTAACTGCTTTTGCGCTTGCTTACAGCAGTGAAAAAACCAGTACATCCAGATTTAATGACGAGGAAGGATGAATATTTAGCGTCAGGCCAGAGAGAACCCATCCAGGACATTTGCAGGAGAAGCCAGAGCGTGCACCTCTCTGCCCTCCAGCCCTGCAGGGATCGACGGCAGGGACCAGGGCAGCCCCCACCAGTACCACGGCCAAGAGGTGGGAACCACACAGAGCATCACCCAGGTGCTGGAACTGTTGAAGATCAGGGTTTGCAGAGAGTAATCTGGGTGAGGAGCCTGTAGCATGTCAGTGAAACAACCTGGAGAAGAGCAAAAAAACCCCCAAATAATGGATATGAGGTACTGTTTGTGAGTTTATAAGATCACAGGATGATTACGGTTGGAAGGGATCATAAAGACCAAAATACACTGTGTGAATCCCTCCAGGGCTGCTCAGATTATGAATGCTGAGTAACACGAGTTGGATCCTTTACAGTCTTAGAACATTGTTTTATGAATGAGAATTAAAATTAGATGCTTTGGTGTTTCTTCTGATGACACACTTAGGTGTTTTTTTTTCCCATTACTCCTGCCTTTGGTTGTTTATTCTGTGGGTTGAGTGACTCAGGCAGCGCTGCCGCGGTGTCGGCATTTGCAGGTATTGGAGGTAACTTTCATGTCAGGCACCTCCACTTCCAAACCTTTTTTTTCTCCTTCCCTCCTCAAATGAAGTGCTGAGGAGCTGCAAAATCAAGTGTCACCTGCATAATTTACTCTGAGAGCTCATTTCAACTCATTAAAGAACAAAAACTTGTACAGATTTCTGCCTTAGAGGGAAGAAATATCAAATAATTGCCAAGCCCTGCCTGTATTCCACTTGAACTGGCTACCAAGGCGTGCACCACTCCGGTGTTTCCGATTTATTCCATTAATTTCCTGGTGAGACTTAGAAGTTTTACTTGCCTCCATCTCACATCTCTTTGACCAAGCTCTCAGCTATTTCCACGTGCAATAGCAGGGGTGGTAAAGAAGACCAGAACATCCCCAAATGATTGATTGGCGATGGTAGAGGTTTCTTCCCTCCCCTGCAGACACCTCCTCAGACCAACCACATCCATAAACCCTCTGGGTCCTCTCCGAGGCCATTTTGCAGCACCTCAGTTGTGATGTGGCCCCAGGCCCACGCTGGGCAGATGCTCGGGAGCTGCTCCTGCCTCCCAGCCCAAAGGTGT
Source organism: Arenaria interpres (assembly GCA_013399435.1). Taxonomy (NCBI): domain Eukaryota; kingdom Metazoa; phylum Chordata; class Aves; order Charadriiformes; family Scolopacidae; genus Arenaria; species Arenaria interpres. The sequence continues at coordinate 51,694 of VXAK01008668.1, forward strand.
TCCTTCCACCAACCACTGTAATGGCTTTAAACTGAAAGAGGGGAGATGGAGCTGAGATGTGGGGAAGAACTTGTTTGCTGTGAGGGGGGTGAGAGCCTGGCCCAGGTTGCCCCGAGAAGCTGTGGCTGCCCCATCCCTGGAGGGGTTCAAGGCCAGGTTGGAGGGGGCTTGGAGCACCCTGGTGTGGTGGGAGGTGTCCCTGCCCAGGGCAGGGGGTGACACTGGGGGGGCTTTAAGCTCCCTTTCAACCCAAACTATTCTATGATTCTATCATTTCTACACGTCTTTCAGCTCCCCCAAGTTTTCTGCCCTCCCGGTGTATAACCATGTGTATTTACAGAAAGCAAAGCACAGGTCCTCCCACTCTGCCTTTTCCCAGGCTAAACATCTAAAATCTCATCCTGGACCTCCTCCCGTCCAGGTGTCCTGGTCAACTATCTAATAAAAATGCCACTAATTTCCATTAAAATACAATGTTACAGCAGCAACTATGAGAATTCAAGGGAAAAAAAACCAATAGTACATACAAATCATGTAACAGCGTTATGGGAAAAGGATGAAGTGGTGTCTCCTCACTGTTTCATTCTGAAACAAGCAGCAAAAACTTTCTCTGCAGACTGGTGGTAACACAATGCCCTCTTTTTTATGGCTGAAAATCTGCTGATCGTTTTGATTTTTACAATGAAAACTCAGCAGAGGTGCCACCTACTCAGCAGGTTCAGAGGTCCAGATCAGATAAATCTACCAACTCAGACGCTTATCAATAATGTGTCCAAATTTAGCAACACCACTTAGATTAAAAAAAAAAAAAAAGCCACAGCAGGTACTCTTGTGAGGACAAGTTCTTCAACAAATTTCCAGCAGCTGCCAGTTCCAGAAAAGTCAGGATGTCCATGAAATAAAGTGTATTTTAGCAGTCAAGTGACAGGATCAATGCTCGAAACTACCGGGTTAAACCTGTCATGGTGCCAGTTCCTCACTCGCCATGCGTGGACTTGGGCAAGACCAGCCCTGGCCTCATGTCGTCTAACGTGTTGGCTGAGGAATGTGAGGAAAATGCTTCGGGAGATGCTCAGCTCTGGCAGGGTTGGACCAATCATAACCCATACAATTAGAGCTCACCTCTTAAAAACCTATGCTTTACTTTAAATAAAATCTGTCGAGAAAAGTGGGTAAAATGTGCATCTGCAGCTGCAGCCGTACTCTGGTGGCTTTTGCTCTGAGTAACTGGCAGTGTAGAATCATAGAATCAGAATTGCCAAGGTTGGAAGGGACCTTTCAGGTCATGGAGTCGAACCAACAACCCAACACTGACAGACCCACCACTGACCCATGCCCTCAGCACCACATCTGCCCAGCTTTTAATACCTCCAGGGATGGTGACTCCACCATTGCCCTGGGCAGCCTCTTCCAAGGCTTCACAACCCTTTCAGCAAATACATTTCTCCCAATCTCCATCCTAAACCCCCCCCAGAGTGACTTGATGCCATCTCCTCTTGTCCCATCGCCTGTTCCTTGGGAGAAGAGACTGACACCCCCCAGCTACACCCTCCTTTCAGGGAGTTGTAGAGAGCAAGAAGGTCTCCCCTCAGCCTCCTCTTCTCCAGGCTGAACACCCCCAGCTCCCTCAGACTCTCCTCACAAGACCTGAGCAGCATTGTGGCAGATAGAGCTGAGATCAGGACCATACTGTGCTAGAAGCTGCCCCTGCCCATGTGTTTGTGTGTCCTTGCCTCAAACCGCTCATTAATTTAATCAGCAGAACAACACCTGTATCTCACAGACAGGTAAAATACAGGAGGTGAGGACGTTTGTTCAGGATGAGGGCTGCATGTGACCATGGAGTAATGTGACCATGTCCTGCATCCAAAGCAATGCCTCAGCTACCAGGTCTCCTCTCCTCTCCCCTCCCACCCATCCCAAGGACATTCAAGGACTCATTCCAAGGAAGGGCAACGTGGGTGCTTCTAGCTCCACAAAACTTCCATCAACTGGTGACAGCAGACCACAGCCTTTGGAAATGCTGCTAATTATAAACAGACACTTGGAAGTGGGGAGAAACACCACCAAAAGCCCCCTCTCTCCACCACTGGAAGCAAAGCACGCATCCCGAATGGAGCGGAGGTAGGGGCTGATCCAGGAACCTCTGCAGGAGCCTTCCCACCCTCTCCAGTGACCCCAGTAAGGGTGGGAAGGGGCTAAAACAGAAGTGGGAAGGGGCTAAAAGAGAAGTAGGAAGAGAAGTATCTCATATTTAAACTGTTTGAAAAAGAAGATAGAAATATTTCTCAGCTTGTCTTTTTCCTCTTGGGGAATTTCTCAGCTCTATCCTGCAACACAGAGAAACTAGTTAATGACAGCTCCTGCCTGGCTTTCAAGAGAACTTGAGATTTCTATCTGAAAACTCTGTGTTTTCCCTCCCCTCAGGCCCTACTGACAACCCAGCCCCAGTTCAGTCCAGCCCCAGCCCACAACCAGCCACCACCTCACATCATCTCACATCATCCCACATCTCACATCACATCTCACCGCTGCACCTCCCTCCCCAGCAGCCAACACGAGCCCGTGGTCCAAGACGGGAGACTGAATTTAGCCGATTATTGTTTTATCCATCCTGGTGGTTCCTCTGCTCCTCCGCAGACAATCTGTAGACATGTCAAGTAAAATCCAGCCCGTGCAGCTTATTGTAAGCACCCAGCCGGCACCACGAGCCTGACCACCGCCACTACAGTCCCCAGGGGTATTTGGGCGACCTCACTGGTGCTGCAGCTCATAAAGCACGTGCTGGGTCTGACCAGTACAGCAGACGCCTGGAGCTGCACTTAACATAGCCTAATTAGCATCTGGCTTCGACATCAGCTGCTGCCATTTGCCATTGGAAAAGGCAAGAAAGAAAACACCAACAGACATAGGAGAGGAGGAGACAAAATGAGACTCACCAAGGGGGCTTGGGCAAGGGGAAGTATGTATATATGTGTATATATATGTATATATGTGTATACATATGTATATATATGTGTGTGTGTCTACTGATCTCTAAACTAAGGGGGGAAGAAGATGAAAGAGGAGGAGGAGAAGGAAGAGGAGGAGGAGGAGGAAGAGGAGGAAGAGAAAGAGAAGGAGGAGGAAGAAGAGGAGGAGGAAGAAGAGGAGGAAAAGGAGAAGGAGGAGAAGACGTCCTGCAGTTCCTTCACAGGAGAACAAGATCCTGAAGAGAACAAGATCCTGAAAGGCTGCTGCGTGGTTATGGCAGTCCTGACCCAGAGACGCTGTCCTTCATTGCCTCTCCCTGCCCCCTGGTTATTTTCCATTTCATCACGCCGAGGAGGATGACAAGACAAGACTGTCTCCCTGGCCGAGATGTTTTCTGATAAGCACAGGAGTGGCTCCTCTGTGCTCTTGCTAAACTTGGCTACAGCCCTTGCTCTTCTGCCATCAGCCTGTGTGGACAGGCTGGAGAAGGCAATGGAAGAAACTGGAAAGTGGATGTAAGGATTTTTATTTTAAGTATCATCATGCTTTCAGGAAATCAATCTGAATTATCAGTCTACTTGGACGTTCATCTCAGCTTAAAAAACTGGTGCTATAGGCCAGACGTTGTGCCAGCCATACTACTAGCACAGATATGGTACAAAAAACAGGTCATAAAGTTAATCAAAAAATATTTTGAGCAGAATGCTTACCCAAGAGTAGGTAAGTAGGTAATACCTACCCAAGAAAAGTAGGAGCAGTCGGTGGCATCTGTCCTCAGAAAGACTCATTGCCTGTATATATATCATTGGATATAAAGTGATTCCAAGTTTTTGAGCCCAATGGCAGTCCTTGCCAGGCACCAGGTCGACATTCGCACCAGGGTCAGGAGACCACAACTGGAACCCTGGGGATGGAAGAAACGGTGTGATCCAAAAGTGGCAGATTGTTATTTCACAGCAACAACGGCAAACGCTGCCCTCAGCTCAATGGCGGTGATAAAACCTCAAAGGACAAAGCAGATGATGGGCAACTCCCGAGCAGTTTGCTCTTGTGCTGCTCACCCTGCCATCTTGAGCTTCATTTTTTACTGGTGAATTTTTCCTGATTTAGCAAGCAGGCTCTCTTTTCCCTGAGCTGCCTGCGGATGCTCCACCGGCTCCTCAGGCCTCGCCCTCCCGCTGGCTCTTTTTGTGCAGGATGCCAAGAAAAATAACCAAGAAAAGCCCAGAAGCAAAGAAGGACGCGTTTCTTCATAGACGTGCTGCTTTGTGCGTAGGTCCGTGGTGCTTCCTAGAGATACAGGGCAATGACAGCAGATCTCCGGCAGCACAAACATGGGACTGTGCTGCAAGAACCCATGTCTGCCTACTCCTGGCATCTCCTGAGGGAGAGGGAGGTGGATGCTGCACTCTTGAAAGTGCTCACCTGGGGCTGGAGGTGGCCCTCCATGCATGGGAGGAGGCCCTGGGGATGGTTTTGGTGTGTTCTGTGTGAGCCCCACGCTGTCCCGAGGGCTCCTGCGCAGCCAGAGACGCTGAGCCCAGTGCGTCCAGGAGATGCTCACCCACCCACACCTTGTGCATTGCTCGTTCTCAGCGGCTGTAAAACCACAGAGCTCTGTGAGTGCCCGCCGTGTCATTTCCAGCTCACTGGCACGTCACGGCTGTCCAGCACAGCGTGAAGCGTGGCTCCAAGAGGCTTGAAATGCCTTTTTATTGTTTTTTTTTTCTTTACGCTTCAATAGCCACTCTGGGAGAAGTGGCAGCCGAACGCAAATATTAACCTGCAGAAACAACAGAGAAAAGATGGACCTTGTGCCAAACGTTGTGTTGGGTTTTGTTCTACTGCGTGTCCAGCTAAAACCCCACTCATAGATTCACAGAATGACAGAGTCACAGAATCATGGAATCACAGACTGGTTTGGGTTGGAAGGGACCTTAAGGCCCCCTCCTAGGGCTCCCCTCCCTCATCCAGGGTCCCTCCCCAGCTTTCCTGGAGCCCCTTGAGGGACTGGAAGGGGCTCTGAGGTCTCCCTGGAGCCTTCTCTTCTCCAGGCTGAACCCCCCCCAACTCTCTCAGCCTGTCCTCACAGCAGAGGGGCTCCAGCCCTCCCAGCATCTCCATGAGGATGTTCTCTTCTGCTAACTCTTGCTGAAGCTGTGCATCTAGGCTACATCTTCCCTGGTTCCTGTTCTTTATGCATTTGTGATGTTTTAAGGCCTCTGAGGCAGGTGATCCCCCAACTCTGCATCACAGGGCACTGGCACTTCCCACCTGACCAAAGCTCTGTGACATTCAACTGATGCATCAGTATTTTGCAGTGTCTGTACCTCCCAGCAAGCACCCTACATGGGTACTTCTAGAAAACAGCACTACGCTACACAAAGACGATTGACTGTGCTCGTATCCCTTTGCATAAAATTGCCAGGGATTTTATCTTATTACTTCCCAAACAGAGAAGCCTACCATGGCTGTACAAGTCAGAGGTGGGGCCATTCCTCCAGCTCCAGACTTTATCACAATTGGCTATTAATCATCCAAAGTTTATTGAGGCTTAGATATCAGGTATATTTTGACATTTACTAACTAGAGAACCTGTCTTTGAAATTATGTGTCTCCCTGTAAGTCTTTAGACTTTCAAGTAAGTTCATTTTTAGGTGAATGTAAAAAAAAAACTTTGAAAAATAACTATGTTGAGGAAAACAGCCAAGTTAGCCAATCTTTGGGACATCGTCAAAGGCTGTGGGGAGCTGTTGGGAAATACCTGCTCCTGAGCAGAAGCCAAGAAGCTGTGAAGGTCAGAAAAGCCACCACATATGTCGCACAGGCCACCTTCCCCCAGCCTCACCGTTCCCTTCAAAACACCCATGCGAACATCTCCCATGAGGCAACCAAGGCTCATCTCTCTTCCAGGGCGTTCACTGGAGAGGATGTAGGGGTGACCTGTCCTCCATCTTCTCCAGAAGCTCCAGAGCACCCAGGACATGCAGGGACTTTACAGGGCAAGAAATCATTTTTGGACTCAAGATGGACGTTACTTCATGGTCTGAGCATGGAAGCAGGATCCGTCCCCTTGCACTGCAGCTTTCTGGAAGGCACGTCAACCCATCACACTGCTTTACATCAGGAGTCAGGAACAAGCACTTTCCTACTGAAAATTCAGCAAAAGGACAGTATTTGGGCATGCACAGCTTCCGTCTGGCAGCGGACAAGTAAATTTTCAACAGGGGGAAATGTCAAGAGCCATGAAGTAACGTGTTCTCTTAAAGAGGAGTGGCAAAGTGCCACCAACTTTGGACTATTCTAGTAATGTTTTGCAGCGCCTTGTGCCCATGTTACGAGCAGTCTACCACCCTCAGACATTTAAAGAAATACCAGAGAAAGTGGTGGTGTTTGTTGACTGCTCTTACTAAACTGGGGGGTCAGGAGAGTAAAGGGTTTAAACTGGGGGATGTTTTTTTGCTGGAGCCATTTGCTGTCCCAAGCAAGGACTGACCGAGGCGATGCACCCTAATTTAATTTGGAGTAATTATTTCCAAAGTGATATTGTTTGGAGGGTAGGTGTTTCACATCTGTAACCTCTGGATCCAAGGGGGATTTTTGTGGAGTGCTAATACTTTTGTATTATTTGTTTTTTTTTTGCAGGCTTGTTCATTCTGCTCCGTGGAAGCCAGCCCAAAGTGGAGCTTTACCCTGGTGGCACTAAATCACACAACCTGCCAGTTCGGGCTTTGGCAAGTGTTCACGGCCAGTTGCAAAATATTAAAACACTCGCTGTCCTCTCTGCCACATTTTCTGTATCCATCTTAGTGGCATTTTTATGGGAATTGTTTGATTTTCTTTCTTTGTTTTTTTTTTTAACAGTCCGTAGAAGAGCAGTGGCCGAGAGCCGCAGGGGACAAATACACGATACAGGAATCTTACATTAAAAAAAAATAAAAATGCATGGTATGGCACAGAGTTTCTGGGGAGCTGAGCAACATTTCTGGAGAAAACCCTAAGCTGACAACTGAATTTTTGGAAGACGACAGAGAATGAACGCACCATCCAGCTGCTCTGCTGTTAGTTCTCATGCTCAGTTAAAGGGAGCTGAAGGACACGAGGGCAGCAGCAAGAACCCACCACCCTTCTGCCGCACTCACATTTTCAGGAAGAAACAGCTGTTCTGGCAAATAACGCATTTCTCCCTCTCCCGGGTGCGGAGGAACGGAGAAGTAAATAGGTATTTCTTTTTTAACTGCAACAACGAGCAGGAAAAGGAAGGTGTCAAGGCGGTGTCGGTCATGGCAGCATTTCGGGGTAAGAGGGAAGATGTGATGGACCATCCCATGTTGAATAGGAAGGTTACAGCCCTGGTGGGAGCCCAGCAGGGACAGGAGCTGGAGGAAAGTCATTAAAGAGCAGCAGGAGGAACTTCTGCTGCCACAAAACCTGTACGGATAATTGCATTATTATTTTTTTTTCCTGAAATGTGTATGTCAGAAAAGGTTCAAAGCTGCATGAGAGCAGGGATGGAGAATCTCCATCACCTGACGGAGAATGCCCCATCCTTCCACCACAATGGCATAACCATTTTCTATTAATTCTGCCTTAGCTTTTTTTTCCTTAATTTTTTCATCCCTTTGAAGCACAGCTGTATTGCAGCAGAACCCCCCAGTTTGGCAGAAAGAGAGAACACGAGCCTCCTCCTTTTTTTCTTCTGTTTTTAATGCACCATGAATTTCTGTGGAAGTCCCCACGTGCAAATCTGAATGGCGCTTCTGTGCAGGGAATCTGTGGATTCCCTGCAAAAGGAGGAAAGCAAAGGAAAAAGGACCATTCCCAAGTCCATCTTCCCGCGATTTTGCTCTCAAATAATTTTAAGCTGGTTTCCAGGAGGATCTTCACAAGTGACGAAGGGCTGAAAGCCACCCTGTGACCCCTGGGGCCCCAGAGTCACCCCGGGATAGGGAAGGGTTTTTGAGAGATGCTTCCAGGCAAACTGCGAAACTGAGAGTGAAATCCCAGCCTGAAAATGGGAACTGAAACCGCAGGGACCCACTCGCAATCCACTGCAGCAAACACCGCTCTTTTATTAAAAAATAAAGTGTCCTCTCGTGTCAGGACCCCAGCCCCTCTCCCCTGACACCCTGCCCACCCTGCCTGTTCCCACGGTATTAAAACCAGCTCTCAGATTTATATTCGAGGGCTTTTTCCTAATTCCACTGACAGCAGTTTTCCGATGCCAAACTGCAGTTTTTTTGGGGTGCTCACGCTGTCTCCGCACCGTTCACTAAAAAGCTGCAGAGCAGGGGCTGTGGGGACAGTTGTGTTGCCCGTGCCCTGACACAGGCCACGGGAGAAGTGGCCACGGAGGGGCTCTGGGGCCGGTTTGCATCGCTAAGCCCTGCTGTAACGAGGGACACATGGTCCCTCCCGGGCAAAGGATCTCTTGCAGCAAGAAAGGGAATTTTGCAGCTATGAATATGAAGCGTACACACTTCGCTCCTTGTTGCCGGCGGGTGAGAGCTCCTGGAAGAGAGGGGTGATATTTTGAGAGCAATTTAACGTGCTGCAGCTGTGCGTTTTCCTTGGCATCCTTGCTCTGGCTTCGGCTGGACACCGGCCAAGGAGCGGCGAAGCCCCATCCGTAAATCTGCGGCAGGCAGGCACGACGCGAGCCGCTCGCAGGCGTTNAAGGAAAAGAAAAAAGATGAAAAAAGAGATGAAAAAAGGGATAAAGAAAGGAAAAAAGGAAAAAGAAAAAACAAGAGAAAAAAGAAAAAATAGAAGAAGAAGAAATGCAAAAAAGAATGAAAAAAAGAAAAGAAGAGCAAAAGAAGAAAAACAAGCAGAAAATGAAAAAAGAACAAAGGAAAAAGAAAAAAAAAAAAAGAGGGAAAAAGTGCAACGTTTTAAATAGTGCAATTGGGGAATGCAGTGGAAACTTTTAAAGACTTTTTCAGAGGAAAGCACACTCTTACTAAAGCCTGTGTCACCCACGTCACACCAGCCAGCAGCGGGGTGGTCCCTGGCAGGGTCCGCGGCCAGCGATGCTCTCGGGAAGGGGCTGGTATCGCCACTGGGGCGAGCACTGAGCTGGGAGTGAGGACTGCAGTCCCGCGCACCCCATCACTGACACCTCAAAGAAAAATGTTAACAGCCTTGAAATTTTGGGGACTTTTTTGGATGGTCAGTGGGAAACAAAGACAGAGGCTTTGTTGTGGAGTGGTATCCACCCGTTGGGCAGGGGATGGTGTTCCGGGGGTGAGGGCTCCTCCAGGCTAGTATCTGCCATCAGATGGGGTGAGGGAACCCACCAGGTACTCACGATAAGGGCTTATCTTGGACAGAGCCACCATGGCATAAAACGCTGCCCCTGGCCAGCAGTCTTCATCAGAGAGATGTTGGGGGGGTGCTCCTGAACCCCCTGAAAGGAGGGTGTAGCCAGGGGGGGTCGGTCTCTTCTCCCAAGGAACAGGCAATGGGACAAGAGGAAATGGCCTCAGGTTGCACCAGAGGAGGTCTGGGATGGAGACTGGGAACAATTTCTTCCCTGAAAGGGTTCTGATGCCTTGGCAGAGGCTGCCCAGGGCAGTGGTGGAGTCCCTGTCCCTGGAGGGATTTAAAATCCAGGCAGACGTGGTGCTGAGGGACATGGGTCAGTGGTGGGTTTGGCAGTGTTGGGTTGGTGTTTGGGCTCCTTGATCTGAAAGGTCCCTTCCAACCTAGACAGTTCTGTGATTCTGTGATCCTCTGGGGAGGTGTGAGAAGGAAAGCGGGCAATGTCCGAGTTCTCCTGTGGTCTGCAGGTGTCTGGAGAGGATTTGCGATTTATTAAAAGTATGGCTTTTCGAATATTGCATTTCACACGTAAAAAAGACTCAGCCACACACCTGGGCGCAGGCAGGAGCAATCCTGTGCAGCTGAGTGCTCCCCCCGCCGTTTTCCCCTCGTTTTTTCCCCCATTTCTCCCTGCAGTACTCCATTTTCAGTGATGGCCCAGCTCCCCCTCTGCGTCCCGTCTGGGGGCAGCCCAGGAACAAGCAGGACCACGAATAAAAAGCTCTTCCCAGGAAAAAAATAAATCTCTTCTGCTGCTGCTGCTGCAAAGGCATGACAGCAGGACCCACCCCCGCACAGGTCCTTTGGATCCGCAATAGCAAAGGCTGCTGCACGTTCAATCTTTAACATTTCCTTCAATAAGAGAAGCTTCTGCACACCCTGCCTTTCAGTTATTTTCTCAGGAAAATCATTGTTACTGTCTCCCGTCCTGCCCGAGAGTGTTTGTTATTGGTAGCTGGAGAAGGCATCCCCTGTTCCCGGCATCCTTCGGAAGCCCAGCAATTCTTCAGACCCTCAGCTTCCTTTTTCACCTATTTTTAAACCGTCTGGCTTACCGTCAGGGGAAGGACTCAGCAGGAGTTTTAATAAACATTTACCAGCATAAAATACCTTCCCATCTGTCTGCCCGCGGCTGTCGGGGTGTCTGTGCCGCTGCCCGGACACCAGGCGGGACCCGGATCTCCCCCGGATTTGTGCTTTCTGGGGATGCTTTGATGGGGGCCAAGCCAGAGTGAAGCTTGACACTTCTCGTACGCAGCTGCCACCTCCTTATTCAGCTGTTTGTATGGTGATGCCTTGGTGATGCAATTAGCCGATCGGGGCTAAAAATAACTGTGAACAGGGTTAATTACTTGACCTTTTCCAACCTGCGGCCCATAAACAAACGCAGCAGCGAAACTCGACACAGGGTGGGATCGGGGAAAGAAGAAGGGGAAGAGGACCCTTGGTCCCGTTTCACTTTGGGGTGGAACGTTCATCCATGGGGGGGCTGAACACAAAGCACAGCCACCTCAACGTGGTCGAGTTTGCCCTCCTTTGGGCAGGTATGGACAATGCTACAGCGTGGGATGGATGCTGGGGATGGATCGGTCCCTTCCAATTCGAACCATTCCATGGATCTATGATTCTACGATTCTACAATTCTATGGTTCTATGCTCTGGAGAAGCTGTGCTGATGCAGCTTCCCCCGCAGATGCTCTTGCACGGCATGGTAACACACTCCTTTACCTGAGAGAGGGATAACCTACCCCAAAAATAACAAGTCGGAGAACGCCACAGGGCATTTTTTGAGCAGCTTGTATGCCAGAACCCAAAGATGCCAGTTTTTTGTGACAGTCACCCACCCGTGTGCCCAAAGCCTCACTTCGCTGCACAGGAAAGCTGCCTCGGGGTGTGACAGTGCACGGAAATAAAGGGGAATATCTGGTTCAAATTGATGCCCCAGTTCCCTCTCGCTCCCTGCAAAACGGGACTGGTGCCGCTCACCGGAAAAGGCATTATAGCAAGTTCAGGCAGGGTGTTTTTTTTCCCAAATCAGGAGTGTAAAACTGTAATTTTTCTGCCCAGGGGCATGGGGGAAAGGGAAAATGGGGACTGATCCGGCCCCAGGAAAGCTGTGCTCCTCCCCGGCGCCGCTTCAGCTGACAGAAGGAGGCAGTGAGGAAGCTAACTCTCTGCCGAGAGCTGGGGCAGACACCAGCCATAAACAGGGGCATAAAACAGTGGTCAGACCTGAAATTCAAGACGGCTCTCGCTTCCTCTGCCTGTGACCACAGCTCTCCTCCCAGCTTTATTTCAGCGCGTTGCTAAACAAACACTCTCTCCCCTTTTAGCTGCTTAAAACCAACAGCTTAATTGCTGCTCAGCTGTATCTGCCAGCTCTGCCAAGCAGCGGAGCAAAGTTTTGCTCACAAGTGCTGTTCGTGTCGCTTTTTCATGTGGAAAGTAAAAAGGATATTTTTAATATCTGGACCGAGCGCTGATTAAGAGCAGTTATTCATCAAGAACCCAGTGTTTAAGCACAAGTCTCGCAGTGACATAACCACTGATAAGAAACCTGTCGTTGCAGAAATACTGCATTTTCAGCACAGCTTTTCCCTGCTGAGAACGCCGTGTCCCGTGCTGCTGCACTCGCAGTTTGAGAGGCGGCAGGAACAGAGCTCGCTTGCAATTATTCTCTGGATATCTGGGGAATAGGCTGTTAAATTTCTCTGATTCTTGGGCTGAAGAGCGGCTCTTTCTACAGCTTTTGTGATAGCGATGGCTCAAGATGTGGCCCACATTAGCACAGATGTGTTAATAGAGCCAAACAGCCCGAAAGCAAAGATCTGCAGTACGGGGAGAGCAAACGCTAAAAAGCAATGAAACTCCTGGGGTCAGTTAATCTTTTTTTTCATAGAATCATTCCGGTTGGAAAAGACCCTTGGGATCATTGAGTCCAACCATCTACCCTGCTCTACAAAGCTGACACCACATCCCCCAGCACCGCATCTAAACGACTCCTAAACACGCTCAGGGATGGTGGCTCAGCCCCCTCCCCGGGCAGCCCATTCCAATGCCCGACCACTCTCTCTGTGAAGAATTGTTTCCAATGGCCCGTCTAGACCTACCCTGGTGCAGCTTGAAGCCATTCCCTCTTGTTCTCTCGCTAATTACCTGTGAGAAGAGACCAGCACCAACCTCTCTACAATGTCCTTTCAAGTAGTGGTAGAGGGTGATGAGGTCTCCCCTCAGCCTCCTCTTCCTCAAACTAAACAGTCCCAGCATGCAGGGACTCACTTTCACCGGAAAAAAAATAAAATAAATACCTCCCTTAGGAGCTGGGAATTAATGCACTTTTCTCTCTCTCACTCAGAGGAGAAATGGAGAAGTTACCCCATCCCTGCTCAGTTGATCTTGGCTAAGCTCTCACCCGCAGAAGTTTACTGGCAGCCTGCTAGCTAGTGAAGCCCGGGATGGCTATCTGCCGCGGTGGCTCCAGCCGGGGATTTTACCCGCTCTGAGTCACGGCTTTGGACGTTAATTAGCACCCAGTTCAAACAGCATCACACCTTACAGATTCGTTTTGTGCGCATTTGGCAAACACTGGAATTTAGGGCAGAGCGGCTCGCGGTGCCCACGGCCACCCTCCCCATCGCAGCTCGCTGGAAGCCGAGGTGCACGCCTACCCTCAGGGATTCAACAGATGTAGAAATGCAGCCATTTCACATAAAAACCACCCCGTGAGGGTGGGATTACCTTGGTACCCACAGATCCACAGCAACGCCACGTAGATTCGGGCAGATGTTCATTTACCTGCACGCACTCAGCTGGGGCTCAGACCCCGCAAAAAGGGGTGCAGGGGAGATCAGTGGGGCAGCAGTCACTAAAAACACGCTGGGGGTGGCAGCATGGCGATGGGGACAGGGATGGGCACAGGGATGGGAACACAGATGGGGACAGGGATGCAAACAGGGATGCAAACAGGGGTGCGCTGTGCTCTGCCAGGGAGGCTGTGGGCACTTCCAAGGAAACTATGGGGCAGGTAACTTTCCTCCACCTCTGCAGCTGGACTCCCTCATCTCTCTGTTTTTCTTGGGGTTTTTTTGCTGCCTCTTAAGTCTGGAACTGCATTGCATCCTTGCAGTCGCAATCAATCAAAGAATCACAGAATCCCAGGCTGGCAGGGGTTGGCAAGGACCTCTGGAGACCACCTAGTCCAACCCCCGGCCAGAGCAGGCCCACCCAGAACAGGTCCCACAGGAACGTGTCCAGGCGGGTTTGAATGTCTCCAGAGATGGAGACTCCACCACCTCTCTGGGCAGCCTCTGCCAGGGCTCTGCCACCCTCACAGGGAAGAAGTTCCTCCTCAGCTTGAGATGGAATGTCCCGTGTTCCTGTTTGTGCCCGTTGCCCCTTGTCCTGTGTCCGGGCAGGGGGGACAGGAAAAAAAAGGGTTTTTTTTAAACTTTTGCCACAGTTTCACATCTTTTATAAAGTGTACTGACCAAAGCCAACCGCAAAAATTAACTTCAGTATTCATTTTCTTGGAGTGCATATGGCTTGAACTGGGGACACCGGACCACGCTCCCGCAATTATCGGAGCTACTTTAACCATAAAAGCAGTAAGAATATGGCATGCTGCACAAACAGCTGAGCCCCAGTTCATTTTTTAATATCTGAGATCACTAGAAAAGCTTTTTCTGCGTGTTTACAGTTCAAGTTGACCCAAAGAAGATATAAATAGGTTTTTCCCTTTCTTACCATTTCCAGATCAAATTTATCACAGCCAATTTAAAGCCATTTGTCCTTTTCCCAACAATGGCCATTGGCTTAAACAGCTCTTTTCCCTCCCGGACTCGGACATTGATGAATTTATGGGGCACGATCCCCTCGCGCTGCGCCCAGCCAAGCAAGCAATTTCTCTCACAAGGCTACGTCTCTGCCTCACAGAAGTGATTATCATTCCACGCCGAACCTTTCCAGGCATCTGTCCTGAGGTCACATTTTTATCCTCCTGTCGTGGGCAACCAGGTTCGTTCAGGGCATTTCCCTGTAGCTGTTGCTCCATCATCAAGCACCTTTGCTTCACTCGCACGATATTTACAGTTAATGGTCCCCAAAATGGCAACAGCTTCTAATTTTGCTGTGTGGCCATGACCAAATTTCGTTATTTCCCTCCTCTTTTTTCTCGTGCCAAGACCATTAATGGAAGTATTAAATAACTCTGCTTCCAAAGCCAATCTGTGCCTCTTTGCCGATGGCAAGTCCTCAGCTCGGAATTGCCTTCAGCAAGAAGCCGTGTGCTCCCTTATTTATCCTATTCCCTTCCCATTTTAGAGCTATTTCTACTAATCCCTGTATTGAACAGTTTGTCGTATATTTATTATGTCTGATTTTCAATGTATTGTGACAGGGAGTATTTCATTTAAGTCAGAACAGGTCAGGTATTGACTGATGTGTCTTTTACCTGAAATATGAAGGTTTCTGTCAGGGAAGGCCCTCAAGTCAGTCTGGTGCCATCTACCTTCAAGTAAGACCACGCTATTTGTATAATTTGCCATTTATTTTCATGCCCTCTGGCTTTTCTTCCAGAATCCAGTGTACCACGGGGACTGTGTGCCTGCAGATCCCTGGATAACCGGGGACACAGAGTGTTTTTCCAGCCACCGAGCCCTTCTCCCGGTTCCACCTCTGCCGCGGGGCTGGTGGGGTGCTGGTCCCACAGCTCCCGTGCTGGAAGTCCTCTGCTTTCCCGGGTGGCAGAGCAGGGCCACCCCAGGGTCTGCAGATACCGTAACCTTTGAGTTTAGCTCCCCGCTTCCATATGGAGGTCTTGATGCACTCTCCGGGTCTGTATGAGGTCGCAGGCCTTATCGTTCCCCAAATGTTTATATGTATTCACACAAAACAGACAGGCAAGGCCGGAGCGTTGAGCCAAAGGACTTAAACAAAGGAGCTGAACTCACAAATATTTTCGCATCTTCTTAGCAAAACAGAAAAGTACAGGTTTTTATCTCTTTCTTTTCTTTCCCTTTCCTTATCACCCTCCCATTCTCTGACTGGTTAGGGTCGGTGGGAAGCCAGCAGCCTGGGTGGTGTCTGACCCTGCTGAAACCGAGGTGGACCTCGACACTGGTGCCAGCAGAGACCAGTGCGACATGACCGCATTGCTGGGGTTTTCCTGCACCACTACAAGGCTTCTCCAGCCTTTTTTTTTTATCTCCATTTTTTCTTTCGTGTGTGCAACAAACAATGCTTTGTACATCGTTTGCTTTGCGGGGAGGCTTTGAAAAGCATGCTTGAATGCTGCAAGTCTAGAAACAGGCCCAGACAGAAACCTCATATCTGACTGTTCCCAAACTTGGAATCACCCCAGGTTCAGAAAACATTTTTCAAGGCTCTTTAAATCACCACAGATAGCCAGGCAATATTCCTAGAAATTGGGGTTTTTTTCAAATGTAGGGCGAGATGATCATAGAATCATAGAATGGTTAAAGTTGGAAGGGACCTTAAAGATCATCTAGTCCAACCCCCCTGCCCTGGGCAGGGACACCTCTCACCACACCAGGCTGCTCCAAGCCCCCTCCAACCTGGCCTTGAACCCCTCCAGGGATGGGGCAGCCACAGCTTCTCGGGGCAACCTGGGCCAGGCTCTCACCACCCTCACAGTGAAGAATTTCTTTCTGGTATCTATTCTAAATCGCCCCTCTTCCAACTTAAAACCATTACCCCTTGTCCTGTCACTGCACTTCCTGACAAAGAGTCCCTCGCCAGCTCTCGATGATGGTGGTTATAGGCATAAAAACTATGCAAGAACAGAACACTGTTCCTTAACACAGAGTTCAGGGTTCATCCTGCTGGCCAACACTCAGAAAAACTAAATAAAACTGGTCAACAGAATAGGCATTGCCACAGCTCACATCCTGATCCCGGGACATGCCTAAAGTCTGATTTTTTCAGCAGTTTTTCAATGGAGTTTTTCAAATGGAGCTGAGGCAAAAGAATTGTTTGAAAAGCGGTACGCTTTTCAGCCAACCACTTTGCTTTGTGGAGAAATGAAATATTTCCAGTTAAAACCAAAGGTTTCAGACTTCCTAATGCCTCTGCATCACCCAAAATGGGCTGTGGCCTCACTGCAAGAGCTTTGGAAGTCCTTGGTTTGGTACATTGGGGCAGCTGTCTCCACTGGGAAATGGAGATATGATGTATCTAGTTCCATTTGCCAAATCAAAATATTTTGAGTGCTGTGTAATCGGTGGTTTTTTTTGCTTTTTGCTTTTTATTCCCCTCCCCAAAACTTTGTTGAAAAATCACTATTTCCCCTGGACAAAACATTGACTTTTGATGGAAAACATTCAATCAGACCTCCTCTGAGGATAAAATTTCTCCTGAGAAATCTAATTCCAGACTCCAGCTAAAAAAACTAACGACCCAGCTGAAGAAAATAGTTTGTGCCACTGAAAACCCCCTGTGTAGCCCTAACAGGTTCAGAGAAACTTTCCTGCCCACTGGAGACAGAAAGGCACAGGCACACCCCATCTTGGCAGATACTGGGTGAACAAAAGTCCAGGGAAAACACCTCTCCCAAACAGGAATAATGCTGGTGAAGGAACGTGTCTCCCAGGCACCAGAAAGCTATAGTTTCTAAGAATTTCAGCCTTTGTGGTTGCAATTTTCAAGCTGTGTGAGGGTCCCTCCCCTCCCTTAAAGTAGAAACATTATTTGAAAATAGATTTTATTTATTTATTCATTTTTGTTGTTATCAAGGCTTTTCTAGTACTGTACTTGTCAGAGACCAAGGTCAGCTTGGTTGGCAGAAGGTCCGCAAGGAGCCCCATTCTCACCCTCCCATCACCTTCAGTCCCAGAGGAAGATGGACAGGTCAAAGCATCAGCTTCAAGGCCTTTGACAGCACTACACTGCATCACAATGCACTTCAGGCTCTGAAATTGCACAGGGAGACACAAAACAATTAATTTCCCAATTCCCTATTAAGCCAGCTAGGCCTGATAGTAAAATACTAAGAAAAAAAACCCAGGGGGGCAGTGGAGAGGAAGGTTTTCAGGAAGCGGCAAAAAGCCACCAGAGCATCCTGGATCACAGATCTTTGGGTTTGTTAGACCATAAAATTCTGTCACATGTGACAGAGAAATTCATTAAATAGTGTGTTCAAGCCTGATTTAACTCTCCCACCTGTACTAGGTGCCCTTCTGGCAGGAAACCAGCCTCAGCCAAGCACCCAGTAAAGGACTGTATTAAAATTAATCCAGCCATGCCACATTAAGAACCAACCAGTATTGTAAAAGAATAGTCAAATGCCTAATATTCACAGTAGGTAACTCAGCTGGGACAGAAATACCACACAGCCAAGACTATAACCCGGTCGGATGTGAAGACTCAGCTTGTCTGGGTCGTTTTCCGATGTAGATTGGATAAATTAAACCCATGAAAATGCCACCTCACTCTGTCCGCTCTCCCCTCCCGCCCCGGACGGGAGGACGGGGCAAGGGAGGGGATGGAGTCCCCTGGATTTGCCCTCACAGTCCCCCTTTCCCTGATGTAATTCCTACTCCCAACATCTCTGTCTCTGCTCCTGCTGGGGAATGAGTCACTGGTGAGCCATGTAAATTACAGCCTGTCCTGAAATCAATTAACACACCACTCTGAAAGCTCTCTGCTGCTGCCCCAGCATCCCTCCAGCAAACAAGTGGGAGCCGCTTCTGCCACCTCAAGGTGCCCCCTCCCGAGAATCAGAGTCCTAAGGGTGTCAGGAAGAAAAAAAAGAAAAATAAGACTGTAAAATGTACTTGTATTTTTCCAGAATAAAGCAAGAATAAAAATAACTTGCCTTTATTTGGTTTCTTGTTGGAATACAGGGGATTATAGGATGAGGGGGAAGGGTTTGACCCTGAAAGAGGGGAGATGGAGCTGAGATGTGGGGAAGAACTTGTTTGGTGTGAGGGTGGTGAGAGCCTGGCCCAGGCTGCCCCGAGAAGCTGTGGCTGCCCCATCCCTGGAGGGGTTCAAGGCCAGGTTGGAGTGGGCTTGGAGCAACCTGGTGTGGTGGGAGGTGTCCCTGCCCAGGGCAGGGGGTGGCACTGGGGGGGCTTGAAGATCCCTTCCAACATAAATTGTCCTGTGATTCTATGATTACGAAGGTAGAAACACCACCACACAGTGATCCACATGTGACCCATCACAAATAAAATGACCACACGAGAATGAAGCATCAACTGGATGAAGTAAATATGAACCAAAAGAATGCTCTTTCGGTTAGCCAAATGAGAACATGCCAAGTCAAGTACTATGTCCTGGAATGCTTTTCCTTCTGATTCTGGTGTATAGACTGCACCAAATCCCTCATTTAAATTGTCCTGTGAGGTCTCGGCAATCCACTGACATTTCTCAGGGATCCCACCTCCTCCATCACTGCGTTGCTGCTGCCGATGCTGTGGGCAGGTGAGCAGCCTGAGCGCCCCGTGGGAACTCACTAATCCCCCATCCCCGCTGCCGTCAATCCTCGGACTGCCATTCAGCAGCGACCAAACGGCGTCTTTCTGCTGTATTTTTCCAGCTGGCAAGCCGGCACAGCAAACTCACCCCAGCTCAAGACGAGCCCCACGACACACTCGATGCCACCGGCAGGAAGCCTGGCTTTGCTGTTCGGCTGGGCGATGGGATGCAGCCTAATGGCACAATTTGCCTGAAAAAAAAACCAAAACAAAATTCTCTTTGAGTAGCTTATATTGTATTTTGGAAAGCAAACATAAAATTCTTCCAGCAACTTCTGCCCGTTTCAGCAACACCGTGAAAAAAATACAACGGGGTGTAAATGAATAAAAACAGAAGTTGAGTTCGTTTGCACAGAGCGTGAATCTCAACACTTTTTATGTTGTTTTGGTGGCTGGTTTCATTCTCTTCTCAGATACACATCATTATTGCCAATTACTGCTCCTGTTCCATCACTTTCTCCCAGGGCTGCTCCTCCGCCCTCACAAACAAGGCCGGGGAAGGATGGAGCAGGATTACCTTTTATTTTTTTTCACCAAATGAAAAGTCCTGCAACTCTTCAATGCTTTCCAAGGAGAGGTGAAGAAGGGCAGCCCCAGGCAGGGTTCTCCCAAAATCTCTGCTTTGCTCTGCCCCGTCCCTCAAGCAGCCAACTCAGCACCGTTTATTCTTGCTGAAAGGAGTAAAAACACAAATAAACTTTGCTCAAGCTTCTATTTAGCAGCGATTTTTTCCCTGTCTCTCACCAGGCTGCAGCAGAGCTGCTGCTTATCTCCCTGGCACTAAACGGGATGAGGGTTTCTGAACCCTCACATGCCACCATGTAGAGGGCAACCCAAACCCTCCTGGGGCAGCTGGAAGAAATGACCCTGCACAGCACGTCTTAACAAGAGGATGCGCAGAATGGTTTAAAGCAACAACAGCCTTTAAAAAGCTAATCAAAACCTTAACGAGGCTGGGAGGCTGCCCAAATCAGTATTTTACACTTCTTCCAAATGAACCATCAGTAACACATATCATGAGGGACCAGACGAGGACCATGGAAATATTTGCAAGAGCCATAGCACACCATTAAAAGCTTAACTAGTCAAGAAGCCAGTCTTTTTCTTTATTATTTTTTTCTTTTTTCTTTATTCCTTTTCTTTTTTCCACCCCAGTAAGAGGCTGAAATTCTGTCCTTAGCTCTCAGTCCCTAATTACTGCAGCATGAAGTATGTGGTATGTGAGAGCGCCTGCTGTTTGGAGGCCACCAAAATCTCTGGCCAAAAGAAAATGAGTTAATCTTAACTCTCCCTTCCCTGGCTTTTGTTGTTCTAGAGTAATCCAGCCAAGTTGTTTTAGCAAGCTTCTTGTGTACATTTGCTGCCTTTTTTTTTTTTTTTCAATTTTGATTTTTAAAATCCATTCTGAACCAACGTTCCTGATGGATAAGCTCTAATGTGCTCCGCTTAGCCCTGAAATACAGTTTTCTTGGGTGCGTAACTTTTCTATCCCCTAAAATACCTCAGTTAAATGTCTACTGTTTTTCCACTCTATCTGCTCTTCTGAAAGCTCTCTCATTTGTTCCCAATTTTCTCCTTTGTTCTGTGTGTACCGACGCAGACCCCGCTCCTCTCCACCGCTATGGGCACGCTGACAGCTCACACCATCAGCGATGTGCGAAGGAGACACAGACCAGACACGCCGTTTAGGAGCCGACCTGTAAATCTGGGCAGCATCTTGCGGAACACGACATATGTACCTGGGTACATACGGTGCTGTGCTGGGTTGAGCTGATTTCTCTTCCAATGATTGGGAAAACTGCACTTTTAAAAGACACTGGTGGCTGAATCGGTGACAATATTTACTTTACAGCCAGCTCTGCTGTGCGGGTTTCAAGGACTTGGTGTTTCCAAGCTCCTCAGGTGCAGGGATGACGAGGAGTGAGACGCAGGCACTTGCCCCGAGCTGCCAACAGGGCTATTTCATAAACTGGGGAGGGACTCTGGATGAGGGAGGGGAGCCCTAGGAGGAGGGGGAAGGGTTTGACCCTGAAAGAGGGGAGATGGAGCTGAGATGTGGGGAAGAACTTGTTTGGTGTGAGGGTGGTGAGAGCCTGGCCCAGGTTGCCCCAAGAAGCTGTGGCTGCCCCATCCCTGGAGGGGTTCAAGGCCAGGTTGGAGGGGGCTTGGAGCAGCCTGGTGTGGTGGGAGGTGTCCCTGCCCAGGGCAGGGGGTGGCACTGGGGGGGAAATTGGAGGTCCCTTCCAACTAACCATCCTGTGATTCTATGATTCTATGATTTATTTTCTAAACACAGCTTACTTCATGGGAGAGATAGCAGCACATCTGCAAAATAATCTATCATCCTCCCAATTTAAAAAAACAATCAAAAAAAAAAAGAGAATTAATTTTTTTTTTTTGTTTTTCAAGTGCAAAAACTGTGGGCTGTGGTCCTGCTGGGACAGTGCTAGTTCAATAATCCCTCAGCCTAGAGCTGCGAATACAATCGCCCTCAGCCATGCCCGGTGGCGAGCCATAAAAACTCTCCCATGCCTCAAACCAAGCCGTAATAATGCGACACGTTACTGGGCCAGCCGCTGGGAAAGCGGCCTTTGTCTGCCAGCTCCACCACGGGTATCTGGGCAACGTTCCTCTGGAAGTCCTTGGCTTCCAGTGCCCAAGTCCATCCCTGAGGGCAACGATGGCTGAAGGACTGTTGTCTTTTCAACTAGCATCAAAACAACAGCAGCAGATTGTGCGGGTTTCTCCCATATGTGGGATCTAAGCTCTCGAGTCTAATCAGGGCCACTTAATTGGTGATAACAATAACTGTCTCACAGCTTGACTGCTCCAGAACCCATGTGAGTTTGTTGGGGCTGGACAGACCTGAGCAAACCATGATGGTCCTATCATTTTGAAAGGCACAAATATGTGTCCATGGATTTGAGTATAGCTTACAGAATCACAGAAGCCCTTCCAGTGCCACCCCCCGTCCTGGGCAGGGACAGCCTGCCACTTTCATGTCAAGTGTTGTAGCTGTTGTCCTTTGCCTGCTTCTTTCTGTGGATGAGATTTCTCCCTTTGCTTTGTCCCAACCCAAACAAGGGCTTTTAGCAAAAGACCTGGACGCATTCTTCTGCCTGACCTCCTGTTGTAAATTCCACCTGTTCTTCCCGTGATTTTATGGGCAATCATTTACCTGCAGTCACCCAACTCAGCTTCCTGACCCAAGTGAGAACGAGGACTTTTTGGAAAGGTAAGTTGTCTGCAGGATTGGTTGATCTGGATGACCACCCAGTCCCACCATCACAGAGGCACAAGCGATGTGCTAGTCAAGGGAGGTGACCAATAATTCACATTTCCACCATACGTATATATCCGCTCTTGTCATCAATAACTTGGGGTGGCATCTTGAAGCTCCACACGCTTCAGTTCACATTTAGCCAGCAAAAGGTGACTTTTCTCCAGCAACGTGGACATCACCAAGACGTTTCAGAGCAGTCCAGGCCAGGACAAAGCCTGGTGGCTGCGCGTGCTGGCAGGGCTTGCCCCTTGGCAGCCTCTCCAGGAGCAGCTGAACAGTATCCAGAAAGGAAAACTCATTATAGGGAGATTATGTGGTGCTAGGAGTAAGGTAACGCTACTCAGAGACAAAAAAAAATTGCACTAAAAACCTCCCAAACTTTTTAAAAAGGGCAGTTTCTGGCATTTGAAGCCCTGCCTCCTCTGAAGATTGAGCTGGAAGGAGATCGGTCACATGTCTGCTGCCATGAACGGACTGGAAAGTCTGTCTGTCCCACACAGAAAAGCTTCAAATGGAGAAATGTGGCCATTGGCGCCCGGAGGAGGCACTGAGAGTGGGCGGAGGAACCCCCGAGAACTGGGGCTCCTATAGAGTCCCTCTGGTTTGTGTCCAGGTGTCCTCAAAAGGTGGGGACATTATTTTATCTTGTCACTGAAGTCTTCGGTACAGAGAAAGTGCTACAGGGCCCTTCTGGTTAACACCAAGCAGCTAATTAGATTTGCCTCCAACTTAATGAAATCCCGAGCAAAGTCATTAAGGGTTTTCATGACAATAAGTGGCTTAGAAAGATGCTAATGAGATGCCACAGGGACCTACCATGCAACCAAAGCTGTGAGATTTATTCCATGGGCGTCCTGGAAATGGAAAGCACATATTCTATGTATAATTTTATATATATATATGGTGGCTCTTAAGTGAGAGCCTGCAAGCTTGACATTTCTTACAAGGTCCTTCTAAGGAAGTGGTGGCCCAGGGTAGCTCTGGGGATTATGCCAGTCCAACAGAGTTTGCCTGGGGATACTAAAGAAGGGTTAGCAGATAGGATGACTCAGTGCCAGCTGCTAATTAATTTTCCTACTCCGTTCATTTTGGCAATTCCCCAGGAAGCTGCTTTTCAGCTCCTGCGCCGCTGCAGTGACAACGTCCAGCAGCACCAGCCACAGAGCAGCCTCAAGAGGCACGGCTGATACCTTCACAGAAAAAGGGTTCATGCCTTTTCCCTATCTTGGAATTATTCACAAAATAAAACCTCAGGCCACTTGGGGAGGCACAATCCTTCCCTGTGGAACAGGCACCCCTGCCCCAGCACACACAGCACCCTGGCAATGCACGGAACTCAGGAAACAGAATTATTGCCCGAAAAGTCCCTTTCTGAACACCGGCCAGCTCCTCATGGTCATCTTGCATTATCCGCAGAATTAATTAGTCACAACGTGGGCTTCACATTCAATGGCTTTCCAGCAAAGAAACCACTCCCAGAAATGACAAATCACATGTGAAAAGCTTCTAAGGATTAAGGATAAATTAATTACTGTAAGGCACAACGATACCACTAATCCCAACCTCTTGTTCTCCTGTTTAGCTTCAGAGCAAGGCAGATATTTTATAGCGATTGTATTTTTGCATTTACAGAGTAACTTCCACGAGAGTAATTCAAGACACTGCAAAGGTAGATAAATCGGTATTAGGTGCCAGGAAATTATGTTCCTTGCGAGTCACTGCCAGGAGAGGAACAAAGCCCCACTATTTTTGCCATTATATACTTGTTCAATTGTAGCATCCTAATCATGAGCCAGTTTTTCTTTACACTGGGCATCACCCAAACCCTAGTCCCAAATATGTTATTTTCATTTTGTTTGCTTTTGTCACGAAACTAAACTGCCTTTGCCTTCAGTCTGAGCCAGAAGGCATTTTTTTGGTGGGTCAGACATTTATTTACCTATTTATTATTTATACAGTGCATGGCAATCAACTGGCTTGCACAGAGTACCTGATTTTTCCACCAAAATCTCATGTCTTCATTTCAAATGCATGACAGAAATTTAAAGACTGGAAACTAATGTGGAGGGCAAACATTCCAAGTCGTACTTAACTGTTCTCAATGAATGAATAAGCTTTACAGAGCAAATGTAAACCAAAACCAACTGAACATAAATAAGCTGGTTTCAGCAGTTCCAGACTATGCCTAAATTTAGACTTCCCTTCAACAAAGTAGAAAAAACTCCAAGCTTACAATTAAAATAAGATTTAAGAAAAAACTAAACCAAAACAAAAAAAAACCAACAAAAAACCAAGGAAAAAGAAAAGCTAGCTTAAAGAAACTAGAAACAACAAAGAAAAAAACCAAAACACTTTAAACAGTGCAATGTAAAATAGGAAGGGGTGACAAGCTACCAATTACCTGATAGTATAAACAATAGCTAAGTGGGACGCACAATTCCAATTGTCAAAATTACAGTAACTGCGGTGTTCTGACAGAGCTGAAGGCGTCTGAATGGTGACTGTGACTATTTCCAGCAAACCGGGTAAAACAGATCTCATTACTAAGCTGTTAACAGTGCTATTTTGTGAAGAAACCCAGTGCTGCACATCCCGATTTCAAGAGCTGTATCTCAACATCTGGGACAATTTTATTTTTAAGAATGGTGCAGGGAAAGAGAAGGAAAAAAAAAACCAAACAAAAACCCAAATGTCTTGCTACATACTAAGTTACATATAAATTACAGGTTGCAAGTCTCAAAGAAATTACAGTCAGGAAAAACATGTCTCTAATTGGTTTAATGATTCTCCAGCATAACAGAGGCATTCAAGACCTGTATTATACTGCACAGAGGCTGCATTTCTATTTATAGAATAAAATTACAATAAGGACTAAAACTACAACAAGTACTCAACCATGTATTTTAACAAGGAGCAAGTTTAGCGGCTGAACTCTTCCATAAGGAAGCACATCAAGGCTGGTGTGTTTCAAACTATGCAAAAGGAGTGCCAAGTACAAAAATCCTTTGTATTCATGGTTTTCTATATTTTCATCAAGCAATGAAACAAAAGGTACGGGATATGAAGTCTGATAAAAAGTGATACAAGAAGACAGTTCAAGAAATCTGGAAGTTTTACTGGTTCTGTAAGCTCAAAATAAAGAGAAAAATTTGGAAATCGGGTGTCATTCTCACAAGGAGAAAAGTTTTACTTCTTACAGTTCACTATCGCAGTCCTATTTTCCCCATTTTGGGACAATTATGCAATTACTGTTTCTTTTCATCTCTAATGCCAAGAGCAAGAAGAGAACACAAAAGTAATGTTTATTTTCTTCTAATAACATTTGCTTTGCACTTTGCTATTTACAGAAAGCACAATCACAAAGAGTTCATTCATGAGAGAAACCAAGAATATTACAGATTATTATTCATACTTTTCAAAGTGAATGGAAACACAAGTTTAGGTCTGTCCTCTCCACCACTTTTCATGAAATAACATGACTCACTCGTAGCCACACCACCATCTTCAAGCCAACCTGACAAACTCAGTCTGGGTGAAGCAGAAATACCATCAAGGAAACACAAAACCAGTATTTGATTTCCCTCAAATCGCCACAGTGATTTTATGTTTAGTTTTAATGCGTTTCAGCGGGGAAACAAAGTGGTTTTGGTCACTGTGAGTGTTCCTAGGATCAGACACAGTTTTACGGAGAGCCACGCTCTACGGATGAGTTTGGCTGAACTTGTGCAAACCTCCAGGACTGGCACACGCCTGTTTAAATTATATTTATTTCTACAGCAATTAATGTACTAAATGAGATGAATTTTCATTACAAAAGTGCAAGGTTTCTAAACCACAGAGTGTGGCATATAAGCTCTTCTTCCCATTGTGGCTGCACAGATGGAAAGCCAGCTCCCAGACATCCCTCTGCTCTGAAGTGATGCTCCAGTCCTCCTCCAACCGCACCACGACCGGAAAGCAGGGGGTGCACAGAGGACTGGCCCCCTTCTCCTTGAGAAACGGGGCAAAATGAACCCCAGCCCAGGCAGCATAGTTTCAAAAACTGAATTCTGGGCAAAACTCATGCTTTCCAGGGAGGAACAGAGGGACAAAAGATGGTGCTTTGAAACCAGCGGTTAATGAGCCAGACGTAATTCAGGCACGGGACACTACCCAGTAACAGCTTCGTTTTCAGGCACAAACCCTGTTATGGTTTGAGAAAACCCGTAACAATTTATTGTCGTTTAGACAATTATCCTCTCCCCTGATGACCTCTCCTCACCCAGGAAGGGGAATCAGCAAAAAAATTTAAAGAAACCCAAGGGTTGAAATATAAATAGATTTAATAGGATAACACTCAATAATTATCATTAATAACACTGGAAAACCAGTGTCAATACTGCCACCAATATAAAACACACCAGGACTATCCCCATCCCATGCCATCAGGGTAAGCCATGCACTCC
This sequence comes from Arenaria interpres, assembly GCA_013399435.1. Lineage (NCBI taxonomy): Eukaryota > Metazoa > Chordata > Aves > Charadriiformes > Scolopacidae > Arenaria > Arenaria interpres. The sequence continues at coordinate 78,213 of VXAK01008668.1, forward strand.
CCGCAGGGACAGCCCGCGTGGGACCCTGCCAGCGCCGCGGCTTCGGGAGGAAGGGAAGGGCTCAGGGCTCCAGCACCGGGGCAAGGAGTTCTCTGGATCCCAGACACCGAGAGAGAAACTCCTCAGCAAACTTTCTAATTTCTATAGAATGTGCCGTTCATGGTATGAAATAACCCTTTTGGCAGCCTGGATCGAGTGTCCGGGTCTCGCTCCTCCTCATCCCTGCACCTGGGGAGCTTGAAAACACCAAGACCTTGAAACCCACACCCCAGAGCTGGCTGTAAAGTAAATATTGTCACAAATTCAGGCACCAGAGTCTCATAAAAGTCGACTTCTCCCAAGCATTAGAAGATAAATTATCCACTGTGTTGCTTAAGCCAGGACAGACCCACCAATGCTGGCGTTCTGGCTGCGCAGAGCCCCTTGTGCCGTGGGCAGGTCCCCCTGCTCGCTGCAGGACTTGGGGGTGACACGGGGAGGACACGTGTGGGACAAGACACTTGGACGACAGCATGAAAAGCAATAGGCTCCTGTGGTCCACAGCATCCCCCGTGGCTTCGGACCATTTCTCTGACCATGAAGCAAAAAACATGGCTATTTTACAGAATGAAAACACCGCAACCCTCTGTACTCTGGTCAGGGGAACAAATTCCACGCCTTCCATGACCGACCAAGGAAAATGAACGAGACTTGGAGAGAAACAGCATGTTAATATTAAGAACACCGCATTACTTAAACTCTTAAATTCTCACGGCAGAGAGGAAGTACTTGGTAACACATCCGCTTTAGTCATACGTGATTTTAGTTTACCTTTCATCCTCCAAACACTTACATGCGTACTGAACCATCAGCAGAAATGGTATTTTGGGATCAGGGCCTAAAACATAAAAACTTATCTAAAACGGAGCAGTAGCAACAAAATCTTACAGATCTTTCTGTGAACTACTCTGTCATTCTCTTCAGCTCTTTCAAACTCCAGTATTAACATAAAGTCAAACCACAGTTTCTTCCTGTCTCAGCTGCATACAGAAGAAATTATGCCAGTGTTATCCCTTCTATCTAATAATAAGCAATGATTTAGTTAAAAATCACTAGACAATTTTAGAGAAGCATACGCAATCATCCTTTTTGCATCTGAACCTACTCCTTAATGGAAGTACAGCGTTTGCTTCAGAAATGTCAGACTGCCATGACATGATTACGGTTGTGTATAATTGATTACAGAAGTGGATAACGTCCTTCAGCCAAACGAATTACTGTTTGGTTCTCCCACTCCTTCATCATCCAAATCTCGGTTACCTTAGCAACTTCACATTATCCAGGGGAATTTACAACACGTCGCAGCCGCGCAACTTCTGCTGAAACAAAGGCGTCACGCTGTGCTGTATGGGGTAGGCGCTTCCCAGCACGTCGCCGGTACGCAGGCAGCGTATACCCAATTAATTCCTTGCCTACAGTATTATTTTTTTTTTTAAAAAATTAAGCAGGATAAAGAAAGAATTGCATTTCATGGCAGGAAAGATCACAGGAGTCAAGAATAACCGCAGCATACATCGTGTGCAGGTATATCTCTGCTTCACAATTCTGCTGAATTTCAGGGAAAAAGTAACAGTAGATTTAAGTCATCGCAGTAACAGTGAGGACCGGTAGATTTAAGTCATCACAAAACATTATTCTCTTCCTCTATATTTTCGACAGGCTTTTGAAAACAGAAATCATGCCTATGCTTTGATATATATGCCACAGAAATAAACACCATATATATATGTATATATGCATATACATATATGTTCACACAAACACACGCAGGCATGAGCACAGTTTTAGGACTGATGGAAAACAGCCATTAGCTTAAAACTGCACAGAGTTTAAATAACATAATTCTACTTTCTAAATGCTTCTTGATCTTTCCTGTGCCTCGTATGGGCCAAGAAGGTGCCTAAATAATCCGTTTGGGCAATCTGAAAACCATACGCCTCTCAGTCCCTCACAGACAGTAAGTAGTAGTAAAAATAATCTACAAACCAGGAATTATGCAAGATCAGCCCTGGCACCACGCAGGCGCAGGAGGCAGCTGCACAAAGGACTAGGATCGCACAGGAATTACGGGCCTGGACCCTATACGATCCCTGCTGGGGGGTTCACAAGAAGGGACGGGGAGGTTTCACTTTTTCTTCACTTCCCACGAAGAACAGGAATTAGTGATTACAGTGTTAGCCAAAAAAACAGAGGCTGTATGATACAGAATTCAGCATAGCTTGTATAATAGATGGTATTTCACTAACTTATACTGACATTTTATGAGCGCAGCAGCAAGAACCACGTAAGTGGTTAAGTAGACTAAAAGGTCAATACTGCACTAAATTTTAAAGCAGCATTTTGACACTCTTATAACTAATTCACTACTGAAGACTGCCGAAAACAAAGTACAACCATTTCTTAGGCGCACTTAAAGATCTAGTTTCCACTACCTGTGCATGTATATTTTTACCCTGTACAATGAGGAAATGGATATTTTTCTTGGCAGACCACAAAATCTGTCCGCATTTCACCACTCCTCCAGCAGTGTGAATTACCACTGCAGCCTCTGCTGCTCCATAAACTACAACGAGCTCACAGTGCATTAAAGAAGAAACAAATAACGCAACTGGCTGCTTTGCAGCAGTAAGTGGCTGTTTCTCCCCAAACGCTGGCTACTTTATTTTTTTTAAAGCACGTTCGTTAGACGAAGTGCTAGCCATAAGAACTTGAAGGTTCCAAGTTGGCCACATGTTTCAGTGGGTCCAATTCCGCACCCAAATAAGAGGGTGCAGGACCGAATCCACCTGAACTTTGGGTATAATACCCTCAATTACCAAACATCAAAAAAAAGGAAACCCCAAAGCCCCACAAGCTGGGTCATGGCAGTCACCTGTGAGATCTGACCCTACTGGCCAGGAGTTTGTGGACATCCTGACGTTGATATCGGCAAGGGGAAGATCACACCAAAACCTTGTAGTTGTGAGAGTCCTCTGCAATTAGTCTCCTTCATCAGGCACCTACCAGCCTGCCCCATGTCCCCGGTGCTCCTCTCTTGTGGCAGTGGCGCTTCAGGGGTGCTGAGCCCTCTCCTCACCATCACAGGGCTGACAGGAAGGGTTTCCAAAGCTTCGCCATCTCCTTCCTCCTCTCCTGAACACAGAGCAAAATAACACTGCTTTTCAGCAGTGATATCACAGAAAATATAGCCCAATTCCTACCATGTGTCAATTAAACTGTGTACTACAGTAGTGTGTGAACTAACACGCCATATGCATGCAAACACTTGCTCTTTAATTTTGCATGTGCGTACAAATGCACTACAGCAGTCAAAACCCACAAAGCACTTTTGCTCATTTCACTATGGAATGAAAGACAGGAAAAGCAGTAGAAGGGAGGCAAACAGCCTGCTCGCATCCGTCGTTTCCCTTTGGTTGTCTCTGCAAGCATAATTGTGCTTGGCTGAATCACATCTGGTTTCCTCCACACGCCTCCCCCGGCACACGGGCTCCTCTGTGACACCGCAGTAGCCAAGGGACGAGTGACGCCATTGCCCAGCTTCTGAGCTTCTTGTTTTACTGCTGCTTTCCCCCAGAAGCTCTTCCAGGGCACAGCAGACCATGGCAGAGGAAACAGTATACAAAAATAGCAGTACAGGCAGCTCCTTTCCATCACACACACTCCTTTTCCAGTTCAAACAGCAACAACAAACCTCCCAAACCTTACTTACTTACCAGCCTCTGCTTGTAGAAAGTAACTTTCAGAAAGAAGCAATACTTTAAGCTTTTTAGGATTAAATTAGATTTCTCACCTTGATACTTGCAGAAAGCTGTTTGAAAAAACTCTAATTATCAAAAGGTCTAGGAACTGCACAAAATGTTAAAGCTCATCCAAGCATGGGATTTGCACTTTAAATGAGTGAGAAAAGAAAAAAAAGCCTTCTTCCATATCTACCTGCACCAGTGGAAGGAATTATTTCACTTATCATTTGCCACTAAAGCAGTTTGTGTCAACATTTCTTAATTCACTTTTGCAAGATAAGCTGAAACAATTTACCATGAAAGAAAAACCTCTGTCATTAGCCCAAAGGTGTCCCCTTACAAAGCCGGGCCGGTTTAAGTAGCTCAGCGTGCCATCACACCTTTAATTAAAAAAGGTGCAACTGCATGCATTGCCAAGACCACAGGTTCTTCCCTATATAGGCAAGCCCTAAAAACCCCCAAAATCTGCAGCACAGACAATGTGAGGCCATTGACTCCCTCAGGACGCATGCAGGGTTTTTTTTATGCAGGGAGGGGCTGTTTCTGGGAATAGGGCCCAAGATCTCACTTTCTAACACCAAAGATTGATCTGTGATGCCGTCAGCCAGCTGGTAAGATGTCTATAATTTATTTTTTTGCAAGCCTCATATTGTATTCTTTCACTTTGATCCTGATAATACCAGGAGCTGGGCCAGATCCTAAGTTAACTGAATGACCAGAAATGTTTCACTTCCTACCAGAGATTATTTACACTCTGCATGTTCTCACATAGGAAAACTAACAGCAGAAGGAAAACCTGCAAGCGGGTGAAACGACCATAAATTAGCCTTTGCTTTTGCAATTGCTGAAGGTGTTTATTTTTCCACTTTGGCTTGTTTTACTAAAGCTCCTCGCTGTGTGTCTCACAGACGAGGTTCTCTCAGCTTTTCCTGGGGCTGCTGCAGGGGGAGAGGATCCGTCGCCTTCTACCTGCGGTGATTACTGAAGGGGAAGGGGATGGAAACGTCCCGAAGTCGGGACCTGCAGCAGCCTGCCCTATTCACAGTTTTTTTGTTCACCTGGTATTTGAAAATACAGAGAAAATTCTTATATACACCACACATCCCCCAGAAAAACCACCAGAAGGAAAGCTAAAAGGTACTTCTGGGAGGGCTGAAAGATGGCAGAATGTATTAAGGGGCTCTGAGGAGCAGGATGAGTACACAGGCTTTCCAAAAAGCATGAATTCTTTTCAACATGCTCAAACATTTTTCCTTCTACTTTCTTGTCCTTATTTTTTGTACAGACTCTGCAGTGCAACTGGCTACACATATGATGACCTGGCGAAAACTTCCAAGACCTGCACATGGAGGCATTTTGAAGGAATCGCTGGTGCCTGTTGCCCATTCCCTGCTGGTGCCCGAGATGTCATTATGTAGATAATAAAGCAAGTCACGTTAAGATGCACATTCCAGAGAACCAGTCCTGCAAAGAAACATATACCTGATTGCAACAGAGCACCACACAGACACACCTATAGGTATAACATTTACAAGGGCTTACTTAAGCCTTCCCTAAATAAGAAATGACACAGTATGGATAGAACTATGCATTACATGGTTAAGAGAATTGTTACCATTAGCTTTCTTCTTCTTACCTCTTTTATTTGCTTAGTTCGGCAAGGAAATAAGCATCACAAAGAGTGAAGCTGAACAGGTATATAAATTGGGAAATTTGATGGTTGGACTCGATGATCCCAAGGGTCTCTTCCAACCTAGACGATTCTATGATTCTAAATGACTTCAAGAAAGGGGTTGTATATATATAGGTACATATATATGTCTACATATGTGAGGGTGTATATACATACATATATACACACACACCTGTGTGCCTGTGTATATCAGAAAGATATTTTGGTCTAGGGCAGTATAGAAGAAAGAGCAGCTACTAGCGGAGAAAAAGGACAACATTGGTAGAGATGGAAACCAAAAGAGTGAATTATAATCTAAGCATGGCAGCCAGGAGACCAGAGCAGGGCAGATATGGGCACGGTCTTGAAGGTAAAGACAAGGTTTTAATTCATGACATGAAAAATGTGCTTCGGAAGATAATAGCCAACATGTTTTAAATAGCACGCTTTAAAACCCTAACCATGTAAAGACTGGATGAGTGGTTCTTTTGTTGCCAGCTGACCGAGATGAATGGCAGAGCAGGAGTAAGATCAGGTATGGGGAAAATGAAAGTAAAACTATTTTAAGCTGCCTATGAGATATTTTCCATGGATGTAAGTAACTTAAATGGCAACCCGCAGTCAGCAGAACTATCAGCCTGTAATTTTGGTCGGCCTTAAACCGACTGCTCTGTCACGTCAGCTCCTCGCAGGGAGCGCATGGGAGCCTCCGGATGCTGCTGGCTTGCCTCTTTTGAGGAAACTGCGGGGATTTTGTCAAATGGATGAAATAGGGACCATCCTGAGGGGGCACACCTGCCCCGATCCCTGCAGACCGACTCGGCCAGGGGCGAGGACCGGGCCTGCTGCCCTGGTTCCTGGTTATCAGGCTGCTCCCTCACCTACCAGAGGGTCAAAAGGCAGCGCCGTTTTCCACAGAAAACACCTCCGCTATCCTCCACGCTCACCCAGCCAAAGCTGCTCCCCGCAATCTGTAGTAAGGAGGGGAGTAATGAGCCAGAGCCCTGCAGGAGGCGACGTGCCAACACACAACAGACAGACAGACAGACACACACCGTGACAAGGCGGGGGGGGGGCCCGTTTCCCGGTGTTTGCACCCAAAAAAATAAACCACCAGATGATTTTTGCCAGGCCCAGCGTTGTCCTTTACCTCAGGCGCCGGGGG
>VXAK01008668.1:85591-96753 GCA_013399435.1 Arenaria interpres
ATCGGGCGGCAGAAACCGGGCAGCGCCTCCGAGAGTGACTCCGGTGGTGGGTGTCTGGAGTTACCGCCACGTTCGGTGGTGCCGGGATCCCCACAGCTCATTGGGGTGATTAACTCGGGGTGAAGGAGGCGCTCCCGAGTGAAGGGTGCCGGGGTGGGATGCCGGCGGGATGCTGGTGACGCGCCAGTGACAGGCCGGTGGGATGCTGGGGTGGGATGCTGGTGACGTGCTGGTGGGATGCTGGCAAGATGCCAGGGGGATGCTGATGCCACGCCGGTGGGATGCCAGCCACACACTGGTGACATACTAGTGGGATGCAGGCGAGATGCCAGGGGGATGCTGGTGACAGGCTGGTGGGATGCTGGTGACGTGCCGGTGGGATGCCGGCGGGACACGTGTCTCGGGTGGGAGCGCGTCCCTGGTGACAGGAGCCACCCCTCCTCGTCTGGGGTGCTGCTCGGCTCCTGCCACCGGCAGCGCAGACCCCCGGAGGACAGGGGTGCCGTGGCTGATGTCGCGGTCTGGAGTCGGGCACTTCTGCGTGTTGGGACACGTGACGAGCTGGAGATTGTGCTGACTGTGATAAAACTGATTTCTTTACTGCAGGTAGATACGTCTTGGAAGAGGTTTAAATATTTCTGATTTATGAAGCGACTCGGGTAAATTATTTACCTGTGGGTTTTTTTTCTGCACCGCGATCAATTTCCAAGTTAATGTAAATTTGCATGAAAAATGAGTAATGCGTGCCTAATCATCAGGGTGTTGCAGACTGAGTGAAGAGCTATTTGTGGTCGTCATGATCTGGAAAATAATTGAAATTCTTCTCCCCGTTTCACTATTTCTTCATCTCCCAAACTGTAAACGAGACTCCAACTCTTCCTGCGGGTCCGCTCCTCATTAACTGGACCTCGTTAGCTGGTCCTGCTGGAGTTTGGATGTGCCACTTGAGCAGTGGCAAGTGGGAGAATAAGGCAACGTAAAAACTCCAGGCTCTGTTGTTCCAGCCTCTGGAATTTCTGGGTTTGAAGAGGGTCGCTTTTTAAACTATTCAACCAAATCACATATTTGTAAGTTTCAGGCTGGCAGAACCACCCCCCTCAGAGTTATCTCACTGCAGGTGCTTTTTGGTTTGTTTCGCTAATATTTGACAAGAACATCAGCGTCGGGGGAGGGATGAGGGAGGGAGGAGAAACTCTCCTTTTCTCTTGTCTTCACTTTAAATGGTTCTGGTGGTGATCTTCTACCTGGCATGTCCGCCCGGTGCCAGAGGAGGACAGGACCGATGGTCACACCACGGTGATACCTTCCTTCTCTCTAGCTTAATGCCCAGCCACTTCCCTGACCCATCTCAGTTCTGACCCTGACACTGGAAAAACTCACGGTGAAGGCTGAAAACCAGCGTTGCCGGGAACGGGGAAGGGAGGGAAGAGGAGGCGAGGAGGGAACCTGCAGCTCTGCCGCCGCTCTGGGCTGGAGATATTATCGGCGTCGCACGAGTAGTACCTCAGAACGGGTGTAGAGCTGAGGAATCAGGATAACCCTCCGGTGACCTACTTATCCCACCACCTGTAGGACCCAGGCAGCCGTAGTCAGGCTCTGTGCACTTAATTGCTTCAGGTTCACCTTAAACAGCCTGCATAAGGAGGGAAGCCCTCGCTCCTTCTTTTCACCTCTGACAAGGCGCTGTTTTGCTGACATGACAGTTAAAGAAAACTCGAAAGACTCTTAAATTCTTAACGTTAAAAATGTCGTAACTTCAACTCCACCTCAGAAACACAGAGATTGTTTCTCTTTAGCAGGCCTGACCCCTCCAGCTTAGTACAGGGGAGGACAAATCCTGATTTCCTACCAATTTGTGCTCTCCATCACCATGGCTTGGAGTGGGCTGCATTGAGATGGTGGAGGACATTCTTCTTGCCCAGGTTTCCTTCCACAAGGAAGATCCTTGAGCTTTAAGGTCCTCAAGTATCACCTGCAGCAGCATTAATTTAAAGCATGGCTAATGCTTTAATGCCGGTGGGACCGTGCTCTGGCATCACGCTGCCTGACACAGCTTTGCTGACCTTGGCACATCACCTCTCTCCCTCGTGTTGCCCTCTGGGACCTTTTTGAACTGATTTATGTAGTTGTGGGGTTCTTAGAGTCCTTTCTTTTTCCGCACCGGTTTGGTGCTGGACGGAGGAGCGTGAGAGCTAAGGCGGTGGGAGGGCACGGAGCGCACGGGGTCAGGATAAGCGGTGGGAGCAGAACCTCCCTTTTCCAGTGGCACCAAACTGATTAGATTAGCTCGAGTTATAGCATTGCAGCTCCACCCTCTGTGCAGAAACTTAGCCCAGTAAAAAAAAAACAAAACAAAAACAACCCACCCCAAAATCACTTTTTGCTGGCTATAGCTGTAAAGTTGGCTTCCTGCATGATCCTCAGAAGCAGAGTGAAGAGAAGAGGCTAAAGAGAAATGGAGGGGTTTTACACTGGGGCACCGGGAGCCTCTCCTCTGGCTTGGCTACAGGCTGTAATTCCTCTCTGGCTGGTGGTGCCCTGATCCGATCTGCTGACCGCTGGAAGCCGATGGGAGAACACCGCAGCGGGCAGTGTCTGCAGAGCCGTGGGGACAGCGCTGCCTGCCACTGATGTGGCTTTTTTGCAGGACTGACATCCCTCTACAGCCGCGTTCCAGCTGTGCTTCCCCAGGTGAAAGCAGCTGGAAGGGTGCATTTTATTCTGCAGGCTGCTAAAGCGAAGGGTTTTGGCCTGTAAAGTCTGAGCTTTTCAAACCAGAGGGTGATTGTGACTCTTGGGAATCTGTTTTGCATTCAAGTTTTTGTTCTTCATGCAGCCGTCGGGATGTTCCAGCTGCTGAGTCAGCGAGGACACGAGATGCGGTCGTTGCCTGATGTTCCCCCACCCTGCGCCGCAGAAATGGAGACGCGGGGCTCTGCCACGTTTCATTCACCAGGGTCGAGTTTTCCCGTGGCTTGCATCTGCCTCAGGTGGCCAGGGCTTGGGCTGGAGGTCAGGAAACTCGTTTATGTGAAAGGTTTGGCTCCCTTTTGGGGAGCTCTGGCAGTGTCCTGCTGGGAATGGGGATGCTCCTCTGCTCACAGATGGGGCAGACATCTTAGGTTTTACTTTTTTGCTTTCGAGGTCAGCTCTAAGGTGGACACCTTGCTAGTCCTTTTAAAACCCTCGCTTGTGTGTTCCCATGGCTGTGCTGGGTTTGGATTAAGGTGTATAAGGATGGGCTCTGGCACCTGCAGTGGGGAGATGCTACCCTAGAGGAGCTGCTGGGGAGTTAACAGTGGGGGGCCGGGCTGGAGGGGGAACTAGAGACAATGGCACAGGACGTCTGGGAAGATACGGCCCAGGAAAAGAGAAAAGCAGACTGGGGTTAACTGGGAGTGATGGAGGAGATGGGCAGCAAGTATTATTAGGAGATCTGGGTGGACAGTGAAGGACCAAGGATGGCTGGTTATCGTCCCTCCCAGCTCCCAGGGAAGGGAACTCCCAGGGCTCACCGAAGCCACCGCGGCGCTAACAGTGAGCAAAAACACGGTTGGAAGGGGTTGAGGGAAGAGACTGAAGATCATCCTCAGAACAGGAGCGTGCCCGAGAGTCTGGTTCCTGCAGGGCACTTCCGAAGCCTACGGTGGAGTTGGCAGAGCCCAAGTTGTCCCACTCTGCCGTTGTCACATGCATGAAAATCTGCCAGTAGCGTGTTTGCCACCAGTACCCAACCACAGGGCAGTGATGCTCGCTTCTGCGCAAAAGGAGGGATGTGACATCTCTGTGCTTTTGCCTCCAAGTTGCCGGTCTGAATATACCGATGGAGAGCTGATGACAAGTGGTGTGTCTGTGTTCGGTTGATTTCTTCAAGTCTAAGATCGCCTGTGTCTTAATGTATGGTGTAACTGGTAACACAGAGTTAATCGATTCGAGCAATGCAAGTATTCGTTATAAATGCGTTTTCATCAACAACCGGTTGACTGCAGGCTCTTTTGAGCCTGTTTTCTTATGGCAGCAAGGCCTGGGTGACATCACTCTGTGTCACTGACTTCTGAGTCTGTTTTCAAACAAACCTGTTAATGGGGGGGAGGGAAAGACCTTTCATCCCTGCAGTTTTCTTTGGGGTAGCTGGGTGGTAGCCGTAGCTCTCCCAGTGGTGTTGGTGCATTCCCTTCCCGCAGAATTCCTCCCTCGACACGCACTCAGGGCTGCCCTGGATAAATCAGAGGTGTGGTATGAGGTGACTAAGACGTGTATCCTGTTTCAGGTGTCGGAAGGTTGTGGCTGGTGAGACACGGGACAGCAGGAAAACCTTGGGGCAGTTACACACTGTTTGAGCCAACGTGATGGCTTGATGGTAGCACCTTGCCTGCACCCTCTGTGGGCAATTACTAATGTCCAGAGAGACATTGTGAGATGGCTTGAGCTGATTCAAGGTTTCATGACTCCTGAAAGGGGCCAAGTCCTGTTCCCTTTCTTTCCATTGCAGAAAACTACCTATTTAACTATTTTTTTGGGGAATGTCATCTTCTAGGTTAGAAAGCTGGGATGAGGTTATGGAAGAGACTCAGAAGTGCAGGAAGGAAGGGGTAGAGAAAGGAGCCAGACCTTGAGCTGTTGAGCAGATGATGGCCATGCAGCTAGAACACAACTTTGTTTCCCAGTACAGCCAAGTAGATTTGTTCCTCAGCTTCCCTAGTAAGGGCAGTCCTACCTCCTGAGCCACCACTTGCACAACTCTCATAGAATCATAGAATCACAGAATGGTTTGGGTGGGCAGGGACCTTAAAGCTCATCGAGTCCCACCAGACCAGGTTGCTCCAAGCCCCCTCCAACCTGGCCTTGAACCCCTCCAGGGATGGGGCAGCCACAGCTTCTTGAGGCAACCTGGGCCAGGCTCCCACCACCTTCGCAGCAAACAAGTTCTTCCCCACATCTCAGCTCCATCTCCCCTCTTTCAGGGTCAAACCCTTTCCCCTCCTCCTAGGGCTCCCCTCCCTGATCCAGAGTCCCTCCCCAGCTTTCCTGGAGCCCCTTGAGGGACTGGAAGGCTGCTAAGGCTGCTCTCCCAAGGCTGCTCCTGTCTGGCCCCCAGGCTGCGACGCCAGTGCTGGGGCTCCAGGAGATGGGGTGAGCTGATGGGGTCAGCCATTCCTCTCACATCTTCACCCTGCTTCTGCTTGCCTTCTCCTGGTCCCATGCCAGCCGTTGGGTTTTGGCAACAGACAGTCGAGTGCTCCTTTCGGCAGTGTCCCCTTGTGTAAAGTGTCACTGCTGTGTGCCTTTCACGGGAGCAGAGAAGGGAACCGGGAGCCACAGGTGAGAATATCAAGTGCCAGTGAGTCTTGGTGAAAGTCAAAATTGGACTTTTTCCACATCTGACCCCCAAAATTACCAGGTAACACAGATGGTGGTCGTCTCTTGCTGTTACTGCCTGTGAAGTGGTAGTGATGCCCACTTTTGGTGAACAGGAGGACAAACGCGCCGGTGTTTGCGAAGGGCTCTTGGTGTGACGATGAGCGCTGTGTCTCCAGGATTTGTGCAGTAACCAAGTTGTGGAGCCATGTGCCAAGTTGTTGGTTTTGGTTTGGTTTTTTTTTCAATATTTTGGCTTTTCCTGCTTACTGAGTACTGTTCAGGTTGTGTGAAGACATTGCATATTTAAAAAAAAAAAAGCAACCCACAACACCAACAAAACTAATCAGAATGGATACACCAAAGGACAAACTCCTGTGGTACCCCCATATCCATGTGTGTAAGTGGCTCTGCCACCCCACAATGTGGTTGTTTCAACATATTACACTTTTGGAGGTCAGAGCTGGTGGTCTGGTGAACTCTTAAGTGCGGCCTGGCTGCCTGTGATCCTCCGTGGCAGTAATTTAATTGACTTTATCAGTGCAGGTGGGCTTTCTTTCCAAATACTTTTTCTCCTCCTTGTGAGGAGGCCTCTGTAATTCCTCAGGATAAGTTATGCTGACACGTTGCCGTGCTCTAAATTGGTAAATAACTTTTTTGGGCGGCTGCAAGCCCTGAGGTAGGGAAGAGAAGCTGCTGAAAGGAGGAGAAGGGGGGAAATCCTTGGGATGGCAATGCCAGGGACCACCAGTACCTTGTTCCAGCCTCCTCCTATATAATACATAGGTGGACAGCTCTTTAAATATTATCAAAGCATATGAAAAATGCTGCTATACATCACGATCTCTTAATGTGCTGATACGAAGGCATCTTCTGCTCACTCTGAGTCAACACGCCTGAAAAACAGTAGATAATTAGCTTCATATAGAAGGGTGGTGCCTTCTAAATATCTGAGTTATTTGCAGTGTGCTGTGTGTGTGCACAGATCTCGGGCCTTGCGAGCAGATACAGTCCCTGCCCAGAGACTAGTTAATAAGCAAAATAGTGGACCTGGAGAAGCCAAGCCAGCTAGTTCTTGAGTGTTGCACCCACAAATTAGAGATTTAAGACCTGAATGTCAGAGCTCCTCCAGCTAATTTTTTTTTTTTAACCAGTCCTGTGGAGGACAACTTACTCTGTATCTTAAATAAAATCTTCATATGCAAATGAAGAGTGATTATTTCAGTGAAATGGGCCTGGAGCTGTTTGTAGCTTGGTTTTCAGCCAAGCTGACGCCTGATTATTCCTACTCTTGAGAGAGGCGACGTGCACGTTGCTCCAGCACTAACAGTTTTTCCAGGATAAACTTCTTTGGATTGACTAGACGGGACTCTGCAGTTTATGCCCCAGGTGTGGGGCCGTAGGGTTTTCAAGTCTGCACTGTTCAGACTTGAAGTTTGGGGTTTAAACTGGTGATAGTGGACTGGGAGGAGGAGTCAGCTCACGTGTTGGATGGGACGCAATGCCAGTCCGATGGGCACTGGAGGAACGATGTCCAGAAGCGGGTCTGGCTTTAGTGGTGGCTCTTCAGGGTGGAAGCGAGTCCACCTCTCATTTCTCCAGGTGTTGGTCCTGGAGCCAGATTCACTTAATGTGTTCAGCAGTGTTTTGGAGAAGGTGCTTTGAGATGTCAAAGCTTGGAGGTGATACTGGGATTTTTCTGGTGATCAGAAAGTAATGCTGAGGAGCAGCACCAGTCTGGAGAAAGACCCTACCAGTCTGGAGCAGTGATAAATAAAGGTGTCATATGGTTTTCACCGTAGGTAAAGTAACATGTTGGGGAAATTAAGCTCTGTGTGGTGTGAAACTTGGAATAGGCAGTTGCAGCTACAGAATGAGAGGTCTTGGAGTCACAGTTTCCAGTCCTTGGAAAGCATTCCTTCAGTGTGCATCAGCAGCCAGAAAAGCTAGCAAAGAGCTGGGCACCACTGGGGAGGGAGCTGAAGGTGATGAAGAAGGTCCCTGTGGTGCTGTGTAAAGCTCTTTGCCACCTGTGTTTCAGGTTCCCCTGCACAATGCTGGTTGGCGAGGGATACAAAGGAGAACTGTCCTCTTCAGCTGCTTCCTTTGGGAAAAGAGAATGGAGGCTGTGGTTCTCCACTCGGGAGGGAAGAATCTGGGGATGCAGGTTGGGGAAATAGCTTTTGCGTGGTATTCAAGACCAGGCTGGATGGGGCTTTGAGCAATCTGGTCTAGTGGGAGGTGTCCGTGCCCAGGAACTCAATGATCTTTAAGGTCCCTTCCAACGCAAAGCATTCTATGATAATTGTGGGTGATATGACCGAAGAGCTGGTCCTGCCTCTGTCTTACAGGACTGGAGTGAGAAGGCAGCTGATGGAACCAGCAGATTTGGTCTGGTGACCTCTTGGATGGTGGACTTCTCTACCGTGCTGTCATAGGAGGCTGGAGGCAGGCAGTATCGGGGAGTTTGGACAGGGACTAGACTAATTAATGGGCAGCAAGTGTGTAAATGGATGCAGAACAAGACTAATGAGGGATGCATCCTCTAGTATTCCTAACGAGGGTAGGTGGTGGGGAAGTACAAGGGGAATGGGCATGGGAAAGTGGTGGGACTCCTGGTCTCTCCTCCAGAGAGCCACTTCTCCAAAAGCTCACACTCTTTGCTGTGAGCAAACAAATGCAGGAAAATGGGGTTTTCCTGGGGGAGCAGAGGGAAGAGGTGTTGGAGAAGTGCTTCTTTCATCCACGCTGAAGCTCGATGTCCTTGTGGTAGCTGTTCAGAGCAATTGGCTCCTTGGTCCCAGGGGATGGCAGAAGGTTTGGCTGGAGGACTGAGGTCCTCTGCCCTGCACCCTGCCCCTCCAGGCTACCTGCCAGCGGGTAGGTGAGAACCTTTCTGCTTTTCTGCTAAACTCAAATTATTTTGCTTCAGCTCCCCCACGCTGAAGCAGGGGAGGTGGCTGGTTAAACGCCAGCATGGGTTCTCATTCTGGGAGCCACTCTGAGAAGGTGATGGCTGCTGCATGGTCCTGTGCAGTCATTGCATCGCCTGTCTGGCTGGGTTATTTTTTTTTAATTGCCTTCATATGTTAATTTCTGTGTGGAGCATTAAAGTTCATTCTCAAAAACCTCAGATAAGGGTTAGGATTCATAACTGAGCACCAGACTTTTCCCATGTAACCCATCATATTTTGCATGAGTTTCCTTGTACGTGCTGGTTAATCAGACAGGGCACATCAGTAATCTCAGGCTCGGGTCACTTCTAAAACTCTCTGGCTTTAAGTTGTGACGTTTGTGGGGCAGAAGAATTTTCAGTAAACTATTTCAGGGCTTAAGGTTGCACCGAGGGCTGGAGCCCCTCTGCTGTGAGGACAGGCTGAGAGAGTTGGGGGGGTTCAGCCTGGAGAAGAGAAGGCTCCGGGGAGACCTCAGAGCCCCTTCCAGTCCCTCAAGGGGCTCCAGGAAAGTTGGGGAGGGACTCTGGATGAGGGAGGGGAGCCCTAGGAGGAGGGGGAAGGGTTTGACCCTGAAAGAGGGGAGATGGAGCTGAGATGTGGGGAAGAACTTGTTTGCTGCGAAGGTGGTGAGAGCCTGGCCCAGGTTGCCCCGAGAAGCTGTGGCTGCCCCATCCCTGGAGGGGTTCAAGGCCAGGTTGGAGGGGGCTTGGAGCAGCCTGGTGTGGTGGGAGGTGTCCCTGCCCAGGGCAGGGGGTGGCACTGGGGGGGCTTTGAGGTCCCTTCCAACCCAAACCATCCTACAACTCTGTGACTGGCACCTAAATTTTAAGTCCATAAGCACTTGCTTATATCTGTATTCATTAAGTCTGCATTCATTAGGGTTTCATCCTTTGGGGCAACTTGTTTAGCATCAGTGTTTGCAGGGGGCTGGCAAGCTCACTCCCTGTGCACAAAGTGAGCCAGTCAGCACGGCTACCCGACGGGTTTGTGTCCAGCAGCGTAATTTCGGGATTCAGTAAAGCTGCGCAAAGTCAGCATTGCTGCTAAAATGGGATATTCTTATCAGTGGGCTCCTGCTGGCGCTGGTGGTGCTGCTGGGTGGCCTGTGTCGGGGAGCAGATCTCACCAGAAGCCAGCTGGTGACTGAGAAAAGGAGTTTCCAACCAGCAAGCTCCTTGATTTTCTTTCTTTTCTTGTTTTCTTTTTTTTTTTTCCCCCTTAACATTTGCAAGTCTTCACAGACTGCGGTGTCAGCCCAGAAGGACACTTCCATCCTCCCATCAGGAACAGGCTGCGCTTGGTGCCATGAAATTATGCAGACAAGGGACAGGTGGCTTTTGTTAATTATTGGCCGTATTGCATATTTACCCCGGCAGATCAATTTCCCATCTTAGCTGAAGAAGCCAGGGTTGTTTTGGGGGGACTCAGAAGTTTTTTGGAGGTAGGTTGTTTGTGCCCGGATCTCTCTTTTTCTTGAAGACACGTGCTGGGTGAGGCACTTGGCTTGGGTTGAGGGTGTCAGAGCAGAAGAGGGGTGCTTGTCCCTGCGTCCTGAGGACAGCCGTCTGTCCCCACCACCGGCAGCAGCTCGAGAGATGCTCTGCGGGGAGGTTTGGCTGGAGCCTGGCCAGTGCTCCTGGTGCCGGGATGGGGATCTGGGCAAAGAACATGAAGTGGGAAGCAATGGGGGCCTGAGTGTTGTCCTAACGAGCAAAGCCATCGTTATCAAGACCTTTGGAGCAGACAGGTTTCCTGTGTTAATTGTGTAATTCCAGCGGGTACCTGGAGCTCAAGTAGGTGTAAAAACAATGTCATTGAGTAGTGTCTTCAGAAACCAAGCCAATGCCAACCCCTAGCGATGGGGACAGCAGTGCAGGGTTTGGCAGGGAGAAAGCACACCACATTTTGGTGGCACTTCGGGCTAAAGAGGGGTTATTCTTCCTTTCCGTGCCAGCGAATACCCTTGTACGACTCTCGGCATTTTCTCGGGCTCCCCGTGGTGTCCCGGTGTCCTTAACACAGCTGAGAGGGAGCCCTGGCCGGGGTCTGCATCGTGGCATGGACACAACAAGTGTGTCCGGCTTCTCTGTCGGCGGCAAAATAACTTATTTCGACAGCAAAATAGCGCCGGATCATGGAGGTTGATCATTTTGCTTACGTTACACTTTGTTTTCTTTCTCTCACAGGGTCATGTTTCTTCTCAACCGGCAATTCAGTTTCAAGGGTCCCAAGGGGTAAGTATTTTGTGTTCTTTGTTATATTGCAAAATAAATGTGGTGTAGATCAACCACTTGCATTTATTTATTTTTTTTAAATAAACCTACAGACATTCTTAAGATCTGCTTAATGCCAGGTATGTTTCAGTGTATATTTACTTGAGAGTTGTAGCCAAAAGTGGAAGAGAATCATGCTTTAGGTATGCTTCTTTTTTTTCCTGGTTTTGTCACTTTTTAGCCTAAATTTAAAATCAGCAGGAATAACTCGTGAGTAACCAACTGAGCAGTGCAAATTCAGTATTTTAAAATGGACTTAGGTGGTTGGCTTCACGGTGTGAAGCGGAACTGCCGTTTTGAGGAGTGGGGGTTTTGTATACCACAGACTGCTGGTGGTTCTCGACCCTCTTCTGAAACTCTCATAAAACAGAGTGTTTCAAGCCTATTGAAGGAAAATAGGAGGAAACGTGGCCTCCTGAAGACCACAGGTCCTGTTAAACAATCAATCAGTGGTGCAAATTGGAGAACTAAAGCTGAAGATAAAACTGAGTACAGATAGGACCTTCAAGTAGAATGATTAAAGAATTTGGGTGTAAAATTTTGAGGGATGGGTAAAGACTTTTTTTTTTTTTTT